>JANHFL010005484.1:74478-92458 GCA_032468155.1 Oxyrhabdium leporinum
TGCAATTTGGCATGTTCTCCTATGTTGTGCCATGCGTAACCACTTTATAAATGCATGGCACAACATAGGAAAACAAACACATCAGGACTAGATTCAGCAGTCCATCTGCATTTAAAATGGCCTGGATGACTGAGAATCTCCATAGACATGGCTATGAGTAGATTTTCCAAATAGACAAATATGTCCCATGTGCAAGGCCTGATGAGTTAGCACCAGTAATTTAAACTATAATCTTTTGCAAATAATGCATGGATTGGCAATAGAAAGTAGCAATGTTTTTTTGCGATAGGTTACCTTTCCTAAAGCTACATGCTAATATTGCATAACATTGATTCCAGTTTTTCATTTCCTTTTGAATAGATTCTCCTTTGCTCTTTTGTATGTTTTCTTTCTTTATTTTATAGACAGTCACCCTAGTGCCTTCCAGATCTTTTTGACATTAACTCTTCCAGCCCAAGCATTATTGTGAATTGCTAGTTATTATGGGAGTCATAGTTAACTATCGGGTCACAAGTTTGCCAACCTTTGAGCTAACAGACAGTTTTATCTTTGGAGCAAGGCAAGCCTATAGTTAGGTACTACCAAGACAGTTTCAGTTATTGGTGACTATATGGATAAATGCTCACTATCTTGACTACTGTTTCATAACTTGTAATTCTTCCAAAATCATTCTGTTATTTCTTTTATTCTTTCTATTCATCTTATCCATTGTTGTTGTTTTTCTATTTACCTCGACATCGCCAAATAATTACTTTTCTAACATCTGCTTGAATTACTGCTGAAGCATACTAATTTTTCATTGCTGATCATTGCAACAGGGAAGAAGACAACCTTTATTGATCCAGGACTGTTTGATTTTTTTTAGTAAACAACTGCCTTCAAACCAATCTATAATTTGAAGCCATTCATTTATTCATTACATTTGTATCCACTTCTTTTTCTGTGTGTGTTTCCTTCTCAGTGTTTAGTTTTACAGCTGTGCATTAGGGATAAAGTAGGTGAACACTACACTGCTGGAAGTGAGCTCCACTCCCATAGTCCTGGTCTTCTGGAAGAGCCTTAAAACCTGGCTCTACCAGCTGCTCTGAGTCCCTAATAGAGTCATGCTATGTTGGGAGTGGCTGATGGGATCGAAAGAAGATCCCTACCCCGATGTTGCCCATCCTCTTAGGTTTTAGATTCTTCTTTAATCCTCTTAATTTTAATCATTTTGAAATCTTTCTGACCTTTTTATCATATTGTAAGCCGACCAGAGTCACTGTAACAGTGAAACAGGTGGCCTGTAAATTAAATAAATAAGAAAAACTTATTTCTGCTTGCAAATTCTTCAGATCATATTTTGCTAGTATACCTATCCTCCCTATTATCTAAGATTAACGTGTACATTTGAAATAATTCATAATCTTTTCATAATCTGCATCTCACTGACGTGATGCTATTGCTCCTTATTTTGCTTCCTGTACACAGTCCATTTGGTGCTTTAAATTTATATTGTCAGCATACATTGCAGGGACTAGCAATGAATATTATTGTATCGCCCAGTTCAAAATTTGTGATACAAGCTTCCACCATTTCTCCAACTTTTGCATTTCAGTTTCTGATTAATAGCACTACGTCTTTTCTTGATATAGTACCTTTTACTGGAGCTTTCCTTTTAAATTTGTCTCAAATTGTCTTCATTTTTTTTCTTTCACAGCACTTTATTTAATGTAAATTCATGTATAACATTCATATATTTATTGGATATCTATAGTTTTAATAGATCTAGTCCTTAAGCACATGCTTAACCATATTCTTTTTTCAAGTATTGTTGGCAAACATTTCCTTCATAGGTAGCCCTCAATTTATGACCACAATTGAGCTCAAAATTTCTGTTACTAAGCAAGACAGTTGTTAAGTGAATTTGCCCCATTTTACAACTTTTCATGCCACTGTTGATTCTTGCCACAGTCAGTCACTGAACTTAAGTTTCCCCATTGACGTTGATTATCAGAAGGTTGAAAAAGGTACCACATGACCGCAGCACATTGCAACCATCATAAATACCTGCCAATTGCCAAGCATCCAAAATTTGGTCACATGGCCACAGTAATGCTGCAAGTCATGTGAAAAATAGTCACTAAGTCATTAAGTCACTTTTTTCAGTGCTGTTGTAACTTCAAATGGTCATTAAAAGAATGGTTATAAGTTGAGGATTACCTGTATATGGAGTCATGCCCTGAGTGAGCCATTCTGTTCCACTTACCAATAAAGGAGAATGTTTGTAGCTCAGAGTTGAAATGAGGGGGTTCTTGGTGCTCTCTGAGCTGGTTGTTTTCTTGCAGATATTTCATTACCCAACTTTTAGGCAATACTCCAATCAAGGAACTGCCAAACAAGCTAACAGTAAACAGCCCAACAAAATAACTACCAAGACCACTCCCACCAACACTGACAGAGCAAGGCACTAAAATATAAACTAAGAGCAAACCCCACTCCCTACTAACACCGTTGATGTTACCTAGTTTAGCTAATGAAATGTCTGCAAGAAAACAACCAATCTTAGAGCACCAAGGATCCTTCAACTCTTTCACTTAATTTCATTTGTTCTTTAGGCATCCATTATTGTAAGCTCCATTTCCACTTTGACAATTTCAAGGTTTTCATACTTTTCATGTTCTATATTTTGACTGTGAAGAACATGTATCTCCGTTCAATTCAATTGACATCATCAGTGACCAGTTTTGTAGTTTTGGACTGGCAAGATAGTGATTGGCTTAAAGTCATCCACTTGAATTTGTAAATCCCAAACTTCAGTACTGCACCATTAAATAACTAAACTTGCTGGCTACAGAGAAGCACAGAAAACTATAACCATGTTAATTGTATGATTGTATCTGGGTTTTTTTTTTCTTTTGTGTGCCATGTCAGATTTATTGAAGGGTTTACAGTCAGGAGCTCAGCATTCAGCAGCACTGTCTCATGCATCTCTGCCTGCTCATTTGCAGCAAGCTTATTCAGGTAAGAAAATACATTTTCTCACTTTTCTAAAGCGAAGCCAGTTGTCTCACAGTAGAGTTTCTACAGTGATAAAAATTACTTAAGACCAATTTTGACAATGCAACAACTTTCTCAGAGGCAAGACGGGATTCCCTTTATTCATTGTGAATCTTTTGGGAGATGCTCTAATTTGCAAGTCTAAATTGACTTGAACAGGAGATTGGATTCAGTTACTTGAATAAACCCTTCCAATTCTAACGTGTTTTCCATGAAATCTTCTTGAAACATGGGAAAAAGTACTATTCAGCAATTTTGTTACAGACATAATTCTCCACCTGGGTTAAGCCTTATTTTTTTTCCCCATTCAGGTGTGTCTCATCCTTCTTGTCATTACTGAGAGAGAATATGAAATACAGTGTAGCCTTTGGTAATTGCCTGATCGGTTCTAAGAAAAAACATTCTGTTGAAACATGATTCAAAAGGGTCAAAGTTCACAACTATTGAATTTAACGTTACTCCTTCTGCAACCAGATGCTAGGGTGATTTATATGGGTTGGCGTCATATATTGCACTAAATCATGCTGTGTTGTTACCCTGATTTGTGAAACAAATCTTAATGGTCTAACTTACTCATAAAGTAAGTCCCAAACCATAGTATACAGTGACAATGGCTAGTCAGTTTTTTAAAAAAACCTATATATTATGGCCTACCGTGAACAAGCCTTTTTGTAAGTGTTAAATACTTTGATTTTTGCCTACACTAATTTTAAATTCATTCTTTAAGGAAGGTTGTTATGATCATGCTGAGTAGGCAAAAAAGGAAAGACACAAAAGAAAAAGAATCAAGACAAGTATAAACTGTTTCAATATCACTTCACCTCCTTTTAATTAACATATAAAATCTCTTCATCCCACAATTCTTAATCATAGGCAAGTCCAAAAAGCAATGTTTTTTCCAATCCTGTTGTCATCAAAGTTTCCAAACACAGTCCTAAAATAATATTGATTAACAAATATAAAACTCATCATTCCATACCTATTTATTTTTATCCTGTCTTTATTATTTGCATAAATAGCTTAACCATAAGCAAATCCAGATAACACCTTTTCCAGTCCAGATGTCAGGAAGTCCAGGAAGAACTCTCAAAATAACCTTACCCATTTTAACCCCAATCAAATAAGCCAGCTTTATATTTTACATAAAGCAATCTTGTTCTTTAATCCCTTCAAATAATAATTACCCTGTCTCAAATTTCTTCAAAACTTTAACAAGCCTTTTTTATAAGTCCAGAGGGAAGAAATTACTCCAATTACTCTTCTGAACTTGTATTTTTATTTCCTTCTTAATTTTTAGAGCATCATTTGATTTTGATTTTGATTTTTTTTGTATATCCATTGACAAATTCTTATTCATATTGTTCTCCATAATTATGTCCTCTTCTGGTATAACAGCTTCTAGGAACAAGGTGTTCATAAAAACGTACAACATAGCTGACAATGTTGATTCCTAGTCCTATTAACAGTCCTCAATAATGTCTCTGAATGCTATTTTAAGTTGCTTATCTTGTTATGTCTCCAATATAGAAAATATTTTTTATTTCTCATGAAAATGCATTTATTCTTAAAAAATTATTTCAAAGTCTGTATTCAAAAGCAAATATTCTGGCTTTTTTTGTGTCCTTTGTTTAGAACTTTCTATAGTCAAAACTTTGTCTTGCTTTTTGAGATTTTATTTTGAATTCTTGAACTTTATAAAGATAACATTTAATTTCTTATATTAAGAATTTAAAGCACTCAGTCAATGATTTGAAAGTGCCTTAACTTTTTTAAAAGAGCCAGTTTGATGTAGTGGTTAAGACATCAGGCTAGTAAACAAAGACCACGAGTTTTTGTCCCACCTGTGGTACAAATCTAGTTGGGTGACCTTGGATCAGTCATTTTTCTCAGTCATAGGAAGGAGGCATTGACAAATCCCCTCTGAAAAAAAATGCTAAGATTTGTCCAGGCAGTCCTTGAGAATTAAACACAATTGAAAGAAAAGAGAAAAAAAACATTAAAGCAGTTAATTGGCAATTTCCAAAGGTGACTTGGAAGTGTGAACTTTGTGTCCATTGAAGGCTTTCTATTGCAGCTGGAGCAAAAGTAGCACATATTCTCATTTCTTGGTTCTCCCATCCTCCAGAAAATGTTACTTTGGGGTCTCCTTCTGAGGAGCAGCCATATGGACCAGAGCGTAGGCAATCTTGCATCCTCTCTTTCTCTGAAGAGGATCAAAGGAGTTAATCTATTTGTTGCCTCCTTGTTCTCAGGTGCAGTTGTCAGTCTTCCAGTTAAGAAATGGCCACTTTAGAATGCTTTAAAGGAAGCAAGACTATTTGGATCCCTTTAGTCGTGGTTCCAGTTGGGCTTGGAATAAAAACCATGTTAGTTGCACTGGTTAATTACCTTTGTTTGGCCCTAAATAGAAAATATGTATTTCTTCCAATCCTATTAAACATTGATGGGCTTCAGTATCATTGACAATGGTATCCTAATAGACTGCTTTTGGGGATTGGAGGTGTTATTTTATGTTGTTCCATTCCTTCCTAAACAAATCAGTTGTGGAGGAAAAAAGACTGATCTGATGGCCTCTTACATGCTCCAGGGTCCAGTTCTCTCTGTTCTTTAATACTTACTTGAGATGATTATACCCAATCATACATCACCATCCTGAGCGGTGTTAGCAATACTATATGATAGAAGCCTTTTCTAGGTGTTTGAACTCAACCAAGACATAGCTGCTATTTTTTTTCATCAAGGCTTTCACCCACATGGCTGTTTCTTGGAGTTGTAACACTGGCTTTGAGAGAACAGGTCTGTGACTCATGGGTTCTCTTGGACTCATGGGTAAGAAATGGGGACTACAGTATCAATTGCTTAGAAGAGTTTGACCATGGTAACTCATGATGTTATCGGTACTTGGTTAAATTAGTGCAAAGAACTGTTACCAGGTTTTTCTGAAAATAAAACCTACCCCAAAAATAAGCCCTAGCCTGATTTTTGAGCATGCACCTAATATAGGCTCTATCCCAAAAAGAAGTCCTAGTGAAGGGGGGTGGGGGTGGACAACACAGGAGACAGCGAGCGCGCATGTGCTGACAGTGTCCGAAAGCAGCCGCAGCCTGCACAGCACAGGTGAATTGATTACCTGCCCAAGCAGCAGGCAGAGGCGGAGGGGAGGCACGTGATCTGGATGCGCCTTGTGGGCTGCGGGAAAGCTAAGATTCCATGGGCTGGAGCAGCGGGCAGCCATGGGAGGCTTGTCTTCACCCAGCACCAGCAGCAGATGGAGGCAGAGGCGCTGGGGAAAGGTAGGTGATCCACACACACCGCGCAGGCCGCAGAAAAGCCAAGAGTTGGTGGGCCAGAGTAGGTGGGCAGCCGTGGGAGGCTCGTCTTTACATCCCTCAGTTTGCCTGCGGCCTGCATAGCATGTTGGGATCGCCTGCCTTCCGCCCTAAGCCTCTGCCTTCGTCTGCTGCTTGGACAGGGAATCAACTGATCTGCGTTGTATGGGTGGCGCAGCCCCAGAGTGCACTGACCAAGGGACCGGCGGGCTGCAGCTGCTGTCAGATACCATTGGTCCCTGCGCGCTTGCCGCCTCTGGTGCGAGATTACCCTGAAATTGTGTTTCCCTGAAAATAAGCCCTGGTGCTTATTTCGGAGCCCCAAAAAAATGTAAGACTAGGCCTTATTTTTGGGAAAACAGTAGTGGGAAGAGGGAAAGGCCTTGAAGGTCAGGAGGAAGAGATGCTAGGAAGACAGTGATCAGATAAAAGGGTCTTGAGCTCAGGTAAAGAAAGTAATGTGAGAAAAAAAAATCCTCTCTAGTTCTCACAGAGCTAGAGGGGAGGAGGAAGCAGATCAGATTTGCAAGATTTTTTTACTGCATCTGTTACAGTAAGAGTAATACTTGCTTGACATTAATTTTTGAGCCTGATCTACCCTATAGAACAGACAGGCACTTTACATGAGGCTGCCTCTAAAAATCACTTTGAAAAAGGCAGCAATCTGCCTGTTAATTGGCAGTAAAAGCCAGAAACACACTCTACCCTTGCTGTGGTCCCTAGTTTAATTTCCTGTAAGTTTCTACATACAATTTAATTTAATTAATTAAAAAATAAGCTTTTTTAATCTGTAAAGTTTAGCTTGGCTTAACACCAAGTTACCTTAAGAAAATTTTCTCCAGATAGTGTTGCCCTACATAATATCTACATTCTGCAATTCTTTATGAAGTTGGGGGGGACGGGACGACTGCAACTAGAAGTTGTTTTTCTTTCATGACCTCCACATTATGAACTAGGCTTCCCATGAAAGCTAGATTCACTTTGGTATTCAAAAGTAAATTAACTTAAGTATTAAGATGATACTATCATGGGATCTTTTAAATGTTTCTTCAATTTTCCTTGACTGTTAATTGATTGTGGCTGTCTATGTTTGCTTGTTTATACTTCAGGCTTTTTTTAACCAAGGATATTTATTTTCTATATTTTGTGTACCATCAAAAGTCATATGATTGTAGTGATAGAGAAATTTAATAAATCATCATTTCTCTTTTATGAATTGCTTTCTCTTTTTCATCCTCAATTCTAGATGGCCAAAGCAAAGTGGATGCTAAGTTACAGAGGAAAACCCAGTGATGTCCTGCTAAGTAAGGGAATAAATGTGGTTCTACTTTGCTGATGGAGAATGACCAGTTGGGAAAATGCTTACATGGACACAGAGCTGCTGTTTCTGTCAATGTTTACATATTCTGATCCTAAGCACTGTGGTGAGGACAAAAAAAAATACTTGATCAAAGAGAGAAGAAAAGGAGGAAAGTGTTCTTATAAAAAAACTCATAGTTTGATTTTGTTTTCAGGACAGTTCTCAAAGCCTTTTATCCCAATTGTCTCAGAAAGGGTTGGCCAAACAGGTTCAGTTGTCAAACCTACAGCAACCCCAAACCTTTTTGCAGGCTGATGTCTGATAAAGGAACTATGAAAGGAAACTAAAGTAGACATCTATATCCACCATGCAAGTAAGGCCATCCATCCTGTTCAGCCATATGGAGGCTTCAGGGAAGTCTACAAGCTATAGCAGTTAGAAACATTCTCTGCAAGTTTGAATAAGGTGAAGTATAGAGGAGAAAAAGTGTTTTATATCAGCATAAAAGGAAGTACGCATTTTCTCTACCCCAAATCAAGGCTGCTTGTTTGCTCTTTGAAGAGCCTAAAAAGTATACTTAATTTGCTTTGGGTAATATTTTCCCTGGATACTGTAACTGATCAGGACAGAGAATTTTCTATTTCAGATAAAGATTTAAAAAATGGAGAGTGTTTTGTAATCAGAGATTTCAGTGAAACTTAAAATCTTCCTTTTAGTAGCAAAAATTCAGATATAAGATTAGTATAAATTGGCTTTATCAGAGCATATCTTTGTTTTCAGTATCTTTGATGGAAGATTTATTTTATCACTTTTAGATTTGCTGAACCATTTCAGAGTTGCCTTATTTTTCATATATTGATAGAATGTAGAAATATTCCGTTTCTCTCCTTTGGGAAGATAGTTTCGGATTCTTCTTCCTCTTCTATTAGCTTTGAGAAGATATGTGCTGTATTGATTCTACAGCTTTTAAGTAAGACCTTTTATCAGAACTGTTCAAAGCTCTCTCCAAAGAGTATAGTTGAGGTGCCTTCTGTTTAGGCTTTAACATTCTTATTCCCAGTATTATTTAAATCTGCTAAGCTGGGAGATACTTGATTTGTTGTTGCTTGAACATACAACTTGTAGGCTGGCTTTGATTTTGAAACCATTATGTTAGAGTCTAGGAAAGACATGTAGGAACTGCTTTGTGTTGCACTCATTAATTAATGCAGAAGAAATGTATTTCAGGATGTAATTCTGGGAGAAAAAGTCAAAACAATGTCACATTATGTTGTAAACGTTTCAATGGAGGTCAAATCTAGAAATCATAGTTTAATCCCCAAACTAAAGCCTTTTCTTTAATTTCAATCTGATATTTTATTTTTTAGTAAGAGTTGGGGTTTTTTAAACATTCCTGGCAATACGGTCATCATCCAGCAGAAATATGTACATATGCCTGCATGTTTCACTGGAGGCTTCTTTGATTCCAACTGCAATCTCTTTTGCTGCTCTAAAGGGAAACCACATTTAAAAAAAAACAACTAGCTGTGTCTATTGATCAGCATTAATTGCTACAATATGAAACTCAGTAAAATCTATGGCTTCCTATAGAATTCTACTTCTTATGTGCATATAGTTTTACTGTATGGTGGCCAAGATAACTCTTCTGCTGTTTTGTGAGAGACATGTATTTAGTTATTAAGTTTACAAAGATATGTTATTTCATCTTACAAAGCCAGGTAGCTAATCTTACTGATTCAGATTACTTATCATATTTGTAAAACGTGTATATTTAAATAATATATAATATAAACATAGTAACTGAATGTTGGGTTGACCCTATTAATTTTTTAAAAAAACTTGCACAAAATACGGATTAAAAATAGAGTCAAATCAATCTGAAATAGAAGGTACACAAAGGGCTTTTAAAAAACGTAACTGTTTGATAGTTCCGTAGAAGAAACTACAAAATTCAGAATGCTTTTTGCATCCGCAAAGCCTGCCTTTCTTCTCCCTTCAATATTAATTGGTTAATTTTATTATCTTGCTTGATTTACCCTCATTTCAAAGGTAAACAAAATGTTCTCCATGAGCGTATCCTACAGATAGCCAAATATACAGATTTTACTGAAGACTTACAGTTGCATAAGTTGTTTCTTTTTGGCAACTTCAAATCTGTTTATTTAAGCATGTATACACACACACACACACACACACACAAATAAAAACATTTGGAAGAAAAGACTTAAAATAAAAAAATTACATTTGAACCAATGTTTTTAAAATATCATAAAAATGAAATTCTCTTAAAAGAGGCATACTAAGTCCCTGACATTATATATTGCATTATGAAAACTAAATACTAAGTAGTTAATAACTTTTAGATTTAGTTTTCCCTTATATACAATGATAGAAAATGTGAAAGGTAAAACCATTTTTAAGTAAAGAATTACCTTTCAATTCCACACATTTTTCTCTTTTAGAAATAATACACAGTACAGAATAGAATTAGTAGGAGTTACATGTTTCTGATTATGTTTTCCCATAAATTTAAACCAAAACATTTGGTGGCAGAAAATGGTTTATATTTATGTTAAAATATTTCTCATAAATCCAAATAACACAAGTGGTTTTCTTGTTGCTCATCAATATTTCTCATGTAGAATTTAATGAAACCACATTACTTGATTTGAATTTATGATTCTTATTACATGGCATGTAATTAGGGCCTCTTTGTTTTGCTAAATATATGAAGAGAGTTCAGCTCTTTTCAGCTTAATAGCAAACTGGAGTATCTGGAGACATAATGCCATGAAAGAAGTGATAGCAGACAATTGCTCCTGACGTTCTCAATAAAACAAGATTTTTATGATTAGAATAAGTCTAAATGATAACTCCATGAACTTCTCTACAATGGACATAAGGACATAAAGAAGATAATCAGAACTGAAAAGAGCAGATAGAATATCAGCGCCATTACAATGCAAGTGAGATATACTTCTTGCACAGCAATTTTTAATTTAGATATTTTTAACAGCCTAGTTTGTCTTAAAAAATGTATTTGGAGAGTTAAATAGCTCTTATGTTAAATCTGTTCAGTATTCACAAGCAATAAAAGGTAAAGCTTTTGTTTCTGAATTTAAATTGTTTTGAGACTTAGGGCTAAAATAGTGATCGTATGCTGAGCCTCAAATATAAGCAATAATTTTGACATACAGGTTTTGAATTTCAGAATCATTTAAATTATGTGTTTCTTGTCCCAGTGGGGACAGTTAGCAATTCCTTAGGTTCTCTTGGAACTTTATGAAGTATGGAGAAAGGATATAAACAATGAACAAAGAAATGTCTTAACAATGCATACTTTCATCCCCAAGGTAATATATGATGGCTTAAAATCATTCCTTTTTCAGCCTTTTATATTGTCTTGTCTCCAGCAAGACAGATGGGAATGTTGAGTCAAAATCTCAGGTGTGGGTGCTGTGGGTTTGACATCTGTTTCCATGAAATATGGGTTTAATTTATTCTGTAGACTATGAATGGGGCAGGTAATCATGGTATGCTTCTTCAAACTCTTAGCTGACTAATCCAACCTCCATTTAGCCTCTCCATTTGATCCAAAGCAGTTGATCTAAAAATAATTCACAAATCCCAAGCTACCATTGAATCATAATCAGATGATAGTTTCTTAGGACACAGTTATTTACTATGTTTGCTGCTACATTCATTAAAATATTTTTGATTATATTTATAAATACATTTAAATCTAGTTTACACAGTGATTTTTAGAACTGTTTGCCCAGAAAAAAAATAGGATGTTAGTTTTTTGAAATGTTGACAAGTGATATAATTATTACTCTTATTTTTGAACTTTTCAGAATAGTAGTACAGGAAAAAAATCATGTTAATTTTGGAAAGTTTTTTTTAATCTAACTATTTACATAATTTGTTATGTTGGAGGTCACAGAACACTTTTATTTTCCAAAAACTTAACACCAAGATTAGAATAATAAATAGATATCATAAAATGTTTATGCAACTATTATTGTATGCCATTTAGGTTTTTTTTTTATATATATATATATATATATATACACACACACACACACACACTTTAGTTCTATCTCTAAATGGAGTTACTCCTCCAACTTACTTGATTCAGGCTTTTGGTTAAGTGCCTTTTCTTTTTGTTCCCTCTTATCCCCACAAAGTATATTCAGAGGTCCTAAAGTGTTTGGAGATATTTGGAAAGTCCTTGATCCTGCCCAAATGACTTTATGTTGTTAAAATAACTTTACCCTTCTGTAATTACTGTTCAGTATATGTAATGTTATAACTGCTGTTGCATAACTGTAATTCTTACGTGCTTGTTCTTTGCACACAGCACTATTTTCCTTATGTTGAATCTGTTTTTTGTAGTATTAATGTTTACTTCTGAAAATGAACTTTGGCACAATTTATAAAGTGTATTTGAGCAACTGTAATGAAGTGGTTGGTAGTACACTAAGCCATTTCCACTGGAGTTTCAGATTGTAATTTAAAATATCAGTCTAATAATCATAATATTAAACCAGCCATTCTAAAATTTGGCATTTTTCCCTGTGACAGAGAAAGAGCAAAATATTTCTTCACATTAAAAATGTTATAAATAATTTATATTTGAATGGTTACAGACTAGTGGACAATAAAATATTTTATATTTCTGCAATAAAAATATTTTCATATGGCCTCTGATGCCTAAGAAGCCTATTGCTTCACCCTAGGAAGCTGCCTGTTGATGGTGACAGTGATTTAATCTTCTAAATTAAAATTTTAGTTTTCCATGCACCTAATACAGCGAGAGCTTCTTTGCATTGCTCAGATACATATCTTTAGATACATTGTAAAACAAAATTTTGCTTTAAGTAACAAATTGGCTAAATCAAAGAATAGCAGTATACTTTTAAACAAAAAAATCACAGCAAGATTTCCCTGGTTTTTTTTTTTACCAAATCTGTTACCAAGATCTGTGACAAGTGTAAGAATGCAACCCACCAATCAAAACAAGTAATCATACATTTTCAATTTTTTATTGTATTTATAAAACTTTTAACTTTTTAAAACTACCGTATATTATTATTAAGGTTCTACTGATCTTTAAAACAAAGTTGCATTCTATTTCAAATCAATTCTGAATGGATGGTTGAATGCTCAAATAATATTGAATACTGCTAGAAATTAAAGAACTATCTTTTGTTCAGATAAAGCAATTTGGTATGATTGAGGAATATAAAGTATTTTATGTAATTAGTTAACATGTTTCTAATTGCAGTAACAGATAAAAGAGGAGGTTGAATTTCCTGCAAGTCTAAAGAAACTTCCTTATAGCAAGGAAATTCTTACTAGGAAGAAAGGGATCAGTTGTCACGCTGAAGTCTATTGTAAACTATATATTTGGTTTTCAAAATTGAGTCTTTACAACTTTAAACCATTTGTTCCTAATTTTTAAGAATTATTTTCTGAATCTATTTCTCAGGACACTAATGCTTAGTTTTTTTTATATATATACCTTTTAACAATCTTTAGAAGTTGGAGAAACTTGTGTTGACACTTGAAGAAATCACTTAGAATAATCCATTTAGATATGAATTTGATCTAGGCTTAAGTACCTGGAAAATGACTGGCAGAAGTAAATGCTTCCATAACAATCATTTCAGATACCAGAAATAATATAGATCAGGATAAACTGTAATATGAAGAGCTGAGGAAGTGATACCTGATGACCTAAAAGAATCTTCTGCCAGCCCTCTTTCAGATGCCTAAATCTGAATCCATCCTCATATTTAGATAATTACCAATGTTGTCTTTTAATTGAATTATATTTTGTTCACCCATGTCAGAAAACTAGGATTCTCATCACTTTCATCTGGGGTAATTTTTGTTCAATGAAATATTTTTGTTCTATGTAACAAACACATTTCTGGAGCTTTGTATCCCAATTATAATTCTTTGAATCTTTGCAGTGCTCCTGAAACAATATAAGTAATGTACACTTTGTGTTATAAAATTTTGCCTTTTACAATACATTAGACATTTTAATTTGGTGTGGTAAAAGGGAAAGTATTTGACTGTCGCATCACACATTGGAATAGTTGAGAAAAGTCAGCTAATTTAAAAGTAAAGATTGTAGGTAAGGCTCTCGGACCTTAGAGGTGGTTGGTCTTTAGTACAGTAGCATTTTATTTTCAGCACTGCCTTTCTCTGTAATGCTTTAGGTTTGATTTTAGTAGTCAGTAAAATTGCTTATTACAAAATTCCATATTTAATATTACAGATATTTCCCCCCGACTATTGTTAATATCTACCCAAAGAAACATGACAAAGCTTTTTGAATGTGTGTATTATGAAAATATTTTTGTAAAAGTGAAATTAAATTTTAAATAGCAGAAACATTTTCACCAGTACAATGATAGGGTTCTGAGAGACTAGTGGGTTTTTAAAATCTGATGGTGATATCCTTTTACTGACTATAATCAAAGATGCAGATGTGGAATAAAGAACAATCTCCCATTTGAAATTAGTAAATCTGTAAGTAGATAAATATTTCACCTGTACAAAGAGAGGAGAATTAGTTAATTAGATCTCCATTCACATAAATTCTTCTTTAGAGAAGTGATCTGAATATATTTCTTCTTTGGCACCTTTCAGCAGTGGATTGAAGAATCAAGAATTAACACAGAGGATTAAACATCATGTTGTGGAAGCTGGTGCACTTTTTTGCATGTATTTTCAGTCAAGAATATTTGCTTAAAATAAATTAATTTAAATTGCTGAGCAGTGTGACATATTGCATTCATCTCTCAAACATGTTTTAATCATATTCAGCTTTCAAGTTAAAAAAAATCTAGAAATTCTATTTTAGTATTTTTCTCCTGATGGAAACAATATTTCTGAATACTTTCTCAATATTTAGCAAAAAAGCTTAAAAAAATACCTGGTTAGCCATACAAAACAAGGAGATGTCCTTATTGATAAAATTGATCCACTGATACTTGTGGAACATGGTTATAAATTTTCTATGGACTTACTTAAGGTACCTTTTTATCAAGTTAGTGGTGCTATAATTATCCATGTCTGGGAAACATATCTGAAGCAGTTATTCTGTTCTGTGTATAGCTTGGCTCTATCTTTGAACCTGAATATTTCTAAAATTAGTGGAAGGTTTGAGCCATGTGGGAAGAATATTTGTCTTCCTTGTGACATGTTTTCCATGCAACAAATATGTAGCTGCTCTCAATAAGAGGGCTTGTACAATTATACATATTATTTAGTTACTTGTGTCAACTGCTTTTTGGCTTGCTTTTTACAGAAATGTATTCTACCAACCTGAAAGATTTAAAAGAATTAATTGATCTTTTTCTCCTATTTCAGTGATTCCAAACACAATATTTGAATTATTTTTCCATAATAATCTCAGGACCTGAAAGATTGTAACATAGTGTGTCTTAAAAGATGTACTGCACCAGCCATGAATTTTGTAAATAACCCTTTCATTCTCCTTTTTATAAATATCTGTTTTAAAGTATGTTAGGCTCTTTATCAGAAGACCTGGTGCCTGCTTACTTTCCATGTAAAACTGGAGTACAGAAGAGAGGAAGCTGCTGCCAGAAAAAGCCTATGCCAGTTCTGAATGTATATTCAGGTCCTTTCCAGTTTCAAAATAGTTTAATTAACTGGGAAACAAATGCTTTCCTCTTAATACATTTTATCATATCATGGGCCTGAAAACTAAAATGGTGAATAGCATATATTTGCTCCAAAAACTCATGGGTTGAGTTTTATACAAGAGTGATTTTTCTTCAGTGGTTTTCCTGCTTCTATAATCCAGGAATTATTGTCTCAATTTCACTTTTTCAAACAGGGTGTGGATTATTCTTTTGGCTCGAGACTGAGAATCCATCTATAGTTAATTAGCAAATATTTGATCAGAAGTGATCAGTTTGAATGTTCAAACTGAGAGTAGATGTGCCTGTCTTTAAATGTGGCAGGAGTTTCATGAGTGTTTTTCTTTTGTATGTGTCACGTGTCTGTGCTGTATTAAATAAAGAGGAATGTACATACACATTGTGTGGTTGGTATATGTTATTATAAATTCTTTTGCATATCTTAATTTGGTAATGTGCAAGATATCTAGAAAACAAGCATGCTTATTTTTAAAAAAATGTAATTATTTTGCAGAAATTAATATGTTTCTAAAATAACCAAAATAAATCCACAACAGTAAAAAAAAAGAGCCACAGCCTATATGATGACTAATGAATTGACCATGGATATAGTGGAAAAGAGGTAACTGGGAACAAACAAATCTATGTCTTGTAGCTTCTATTGATAGCCAAAAAAGTTTCTCACAGCAACCCTCAAGGAAAATTGAAAAGATTCTTTGCTAGGAGTGTTGGAATAGATGAACTGGAAGAGGCAATATTTACTCTTAGATTTAGAGCCATAACTAAAAATAGTGTTTAGAGGTATCTTATGTGAATTTCCATGTAAATTCTCACCACTGTGTTCTGTGTACCTTGATATTTTTAGATCTTGTATATATACTGCATATATATCACATAATGAATACCCTAATCTGGATATCCTAGGAGTAATGGAGCAATTAGTTTCTATATATAATTTAGTATTCCCTTTAAAAAGGATAAAACATAAATGACTTGATTTTTAATAAACATTTCCCTATATATCTAGTGTTTTATAGGAATCAGAATTTAAGAAATCATCTGATGTATTCAATGCTGCTTGAGTTTATAAAATAAGATACTGTGATCATTAAATGTCAGGATCCAAGGGCGTATTAAATAACTTAATGATTCTGAGGTCTTAAAACAAAATTTCTTCAATTTTTACCAATTTATATTACCAAAAATTTATCCAAGAATGTTTTAAAATGAGTGTATTTATTTTGGAAGAGTCATAATTTTAAATACTGCCAATCTACCCATTGGTTCACACTCTAGTGACTCCGTAGCTATTAACCAAGTAGGTAACCTATTTTTAACAGGCATGACTTCATAATGCCATTTCTATCTCATCTCCATCCCACTCTAGAGGCAACCCAAACTTCTCTTTAGCTGCTCCACCGCTAAAGTGTTTCTCATCTCCCAACTCCCTGTTGATCATTTGGGGCTTCTGTGATCATTCCCTCTCTTCTCCAATTGCAGGGACTACTCTCTGGCCATTTTGGCTTTATGTTTGGCTTTACAGAGACATCTGCTTGCCTATTGCTTCACTAGAAAGCACCAGTTAAGCAATGCATGGGCTCCATATTTTCATCGGGTACCAGTCTTCTGGAAGAAGAAAGTATCTGTTCTTTAAAGAAGAATTTAGCAGTCCCATAAAAGAAAAAAACTGAGAAAGTTACTGGCAGTTTGGTCAATGTAGCCTCATAACAACATTCCAGAGCATTATATTGCTGCTTGTGTAGCAAATAAGTGCATTGCAGATTTTTAGTTGCTTTAAAATACCTCTCGCACACATGCCCAATCAAGATAGTTTAGATACAAGAATGTCAGCTTTTAGCATGACTTGGCATTCCTCTGGCAAAAATTAAAACATATTCCTCGTAATTACGTTAAGAGATTTGCATGCTGACCACCTGGACGTTCTTCACTTATCAGTTAACCTCTTAACCAACTTATGCAGAAGCTGTGAAACACTGAAAAGGTTCTTGCCTTAGCAATAGGAAATAATTTGATTATAAAGTGAATCCAGTTGTTGAGGCTTCTATTACTTTTTCCAAATATTTTTCAATACATTGCACTCTGGGAGCATCCTGCTTTCTGTTTATGTTGGTTGCCAAATAATTGACAATCCACAGGTCTGTAAGATGTAGGAGATCTGTCAGTTGCCTGCAAGCACAATTGTGTTCTACTAGACCAATTTCTCAGATGGCATCTTCCAGACCAGTATTCCCCCTGGAAAAAAAAACCAAAAAACCCCCCATCATATCTCTTGTGACAGATGTCGGGATGAGAAAGAGGAATTTTGTCAGCTTGCTCTCATGCCACTTTGCGCCATTCACTCCCCCCCCACTCTGTCAGGCAGACAATTTTTGAACAAGGTAATTTCAGTCCTTTGAAGGCCTACATTCCTATGCCAAAATCTCTATTCAATGTTGATTTACACATTTCACTGAGAATTAAACTTGGTTTCAATCTTTTTTTTTTTTAAATAAGTTTTTATTTTATTTTATTTTCATACATACAATCTTCTATTACACAGTGTGTCGTCTGGGTACAAATATTTGCAAAAATAATTAAAAATACAAATCTATTCTTATAATAATATTTACTAAATT
>JANHFL010005485.1:20473-43306 GCA_032468155.1 Oxyrhabdium leporinum
ATAGATAGATAGATAGATAGATAGATAGATAGATAGATAGATAGATAGATAGATAGATAGATAGATAGATAGATGTGGATGGATGGATGGATGGATTGATGGATGGATGGATGGATGGATGGATGAATGGACAGATGGACAACCTCCCTAAAGGTATCATCACACATGTATCATTGATTCTTTCATCACATTTTTATCTCTTCCACTTTCTAAGAAGCTCAGGATATGATAGGTGTGGTGTGTTCCTCCTAATTTCTCTTCAAATTCAAGAGTATTTGGGGAACAACCGAAGTTTGAATAGAGCTGTACCTGTTCCAATTTATCAAGGGTTCCCCGTGGTACATTACAAAAGCTCATAATCTGTAGGTTTTCTCAGCAGTATTCTAAAGTGATCTACAGCCGGGAGTTTTAATGGGCATTTAAATCACACTAATTTACTAATGTTTATTTTGCAAACTTACTAATTTGTCAAGGAGGGACATTTTGGCAAAGCAATGGAGGCATTTCTTCCTTCTTCAGTTAGCTGAATAAGCAAACAAAGAAGCATAAGATGCCCAGCTGGGAATAGAATTTGCAGATGAGTCTGGTATTTGAACAGCAATATTCACCCATGTGAATTAGGCTGTTTCTGATTCTTTAGTAGGTCTCTTGTCCAGGCATTGCAGACGTTCCGAGTTCTCCAGTGTTGACTAAAATGAACAAGTAGGAAGGAAGAAGAGGGTGAGCATTCCCCTTGTTGTATATTTGGAACATTAGATATGTTCTATTAAAAAGGTAAATATAACCCTGACAGACTTGAAGGCTGGTCTCAGATTTCCTTCAAGACAAGCTCTCCTTCCTAGGCATGGCCATGTAGATTTTTCAACATCAGTATGAAAGTATTTGGCCATTGTTGTCCTTGACTAACAATCATTCGTTTAATCATCATCATCTTTTAACGACCCCATAATCCCCTGCAGGGTGGAGTCTGGGCAACTGAATGGAGCTAGCAGAGTGTTTAATGGCCGGATGCCCTTCCTGTCGCCAATGCGGAGTTTTGTTCAACAGATATATTCTCATTGTGCCCAGAGAGAGAAAAGCCTGCCTCTACCGAGGATCTAACTCACAGCCTCTTGATTGTGAGGTGAGAGCTCCACCTCTAAGCCACTGCACCACTCCTAAGAAGCTTCGTGAATGAGAAGCAAAATATCTTTAAGGGAAAAAACTTAGTCCAGTTGCCTTTTGAAAAAAGCACCTTTGGGACAATCATGACCTAGATGACTAAGAATCTCCATTGACATATTAAAATACCATTACAGGGTAGTGCTCACTTTCTGGTTGCCTCATTTAGCAACCATTCAGAGTTACAGTAGGGTAAAAAATAACAACAACCCATGTTTGCATCCAGTCCTCACATTTATGTTTGAATTGTCCCATTATGTTTGAATTGTCCCACAGTCACATGATCACCATTCACGTGCTCTACAATCTTTACAAGTAGGAGTTAAAGGAGAACGCAGAAGTCGTTGTGTAATGTCTCAACCAATGCAGTGATTTGCTGCCATATGCCCCTTGATTTTCTGCTTAGCAACCATTGTCTACCCTCAACCGTAGTTCCTAAATGAGGATGGCGTGTAATTGAGTGTTTCTGTGATGCTACATTGTTACGTTTTTAGTATTGTTTTGAGTTGATAAGTACACTTACAAGGTTTGAGTCCCGAGGTCAGACCTGTAAAATAACCATCCTCTCCACCCACTCTCCCGATTGAAATCTAGCCCCTTTCTGTTCTGAAGGGACTGTTGGGACAATTGGTCGAATAGAACTTGCTCAAGTCTACCTGATCCCCTTAAGAAAAGCAGCTGAACCATTTGGTAATGGACAAGCATGAAACACTGAGTTGGAAAATCAACCTAGGTTCCATTTGCATAAAACCATGCTAAAAGCTTGCCTGACCCAATAGGCATATTATGAATGAGTGGTAATAGATGCTACTGGCCTTAATTTCCTCTTCCCTTCAGTCAAACGAGTAAAGGCAATCCGAAGGCATTGGCTTCGCTTTCCCAAATCTGACATTTGTTTATTAAAATTATATACCCCATATCTCACCTAGAGGTGGCATCTTCCAGATCAGAGAGAATTGCGGCTCAGAATTCCCAGCCAACCAGGCCATGGACTGGATCCAGTCTTGCTGGGGCAGGAAGAAGACCCAGGCCTGTTAAGAGTAGGAGGGGGAAAGGGAGGGGGCCCCACCTGCCGCTGGGCCTAGCCGGGCAAGGCTTCGTGTCCTGTGACAGATTTCCACATCCTGGTGGGCGTCAGGCTTCCTAAGGACTCGCCCAGACCCTGAAGCCACCCAGCGCATTTGCTTAATGACAGGCATGGTCACTCAAGGGCTGCAAGGGGGTGGGCTGGGAGTGTGGTGGTTGAGCAAGGCAGTCCTGTGGGAGTCTTGCTTAACAGCCATGACTTACAGCCAAAATTCCAGGTGGAATTGTGGTTGTAACTCAAGAGCTACCTGTGGCTGCCAAGTCTTTATAAAGTAAGATTGGTAACCAAAGCACAATAAAATAATGATATCATCCCGGACAATCTACTTGAATAAGTTAACCATGCAGAAAATGATAGAATCTGAACCACGAAGTATGGATTTGCCAGCGTTAACCAAATTGCCTAACATATATTTGTCCTGAGCTTGATATCCATTCCATACTTGGAAAAATCATCTGTGTTTCAGATCTATAAAAATAATAGTACTTAATCACATTTTGTTCTTAGGCTGATTTTCTTTATTTTGAGTAGAACATCCAAAAGTAAATGCTTACAACACCGGTGATGGCACAGTTGTCTGCAACATATTCTCTTCTTTTAAATTTAACTGTTTGCCCCTATAAAATTCGGCCGATTTTAATTGTATGTTCTTTATATAGTAATAACCTAGCAGTGGTGGTGTACTAATTAGATAAAAAAAACCCAGAATATAGCATTTTAGAAATAGTACTATTAGGTTTGTTTCCTGCTATTCAGTCTCATTATGTCTATAATGAAAATTACTTGTACATAGTAAATCATCTTGATTTTATTAAATATGCATTATTGGGACTCCTAACTGCTAGTGCTGGTTACAGAGGCTTTGAGGTCAATAAGGATCTGATTTTTCAAACTTTCAGGAAGCTTGCTTAGCCTTGCTTAATTTCTAGTGCAGCTTCAGTCAAGCATTTCAGAACAAGACTGAATATTGGATAATAGCAATACAGTTGTGACACAGTCTGGTGTTGAACTCTGCTTCAATTTGCTTAATGGTTACTATTGTATTAGCTGGGAAATAATGTTTTCATACTCCTGAACAAAACAAGTATGTAATTAGAAAGAAATCTCAGCATCTAATCCTTTCCTTCCAAGCGCCCTTAGACCAGTTCTAATGGGAATACTTGGAATAAATATAAATGATAAATAGTTATGCTTGCATGTTCTGATGAGCAACTGCTGGTGAAGTTTCATGCTATATGGGTGATACCGTTTCCCAGTGAATTTTGTGATGAAGCAATGCCGTAGTAGGCAAGAAACACTGTGATAAATTGCTTTCTTTGACCACAAGGGGATGCTGAAATTCTGTTTTTTCACTTTCCCCACTTGATTTGTGATAGCTTCCAGCTGTGTCTAATAGGCAGGCTTCTGTTGATGCCTTTGAATTTGTTTTTCATCTGACAGAATTACTGGAAAATGTAAAGCTAATACATAAACCAGTATCCTTGCAACCACGAGGGCTGATCAATAAAGGAAACTGGTGTTATATCAATGCTGTATCCTTACCTTGAAAATATGTCAACCACGTTTGTTAATATCTTGTGTTTCTGAAGTACTAAGGATGAATGGATTTTATTACAAGTAGGAATTAGCCAGTAGCTATTATAATAGCTATTCAGTGGCTCCCTTGCACTATAAAAGTAATGTGTATTTTATTCCGAAGGCTGTCCGATGTTTGCGTAAAATGCATCTAGCTGTTTGTTTTTATGACTCCTTAATGCAATTCTTTAGACACTGCAGGCTTTGGTAGCTTGCCCTCCTATGTATCATCTGATGAAGTCCATTCCGATGTTTTCTAAAACACAGAGGCCATGTACTTCGACGCCAATGATCGACAGCTTGTACGTATATTCCATCAGTTGGGGCTGGGGGACAATAAACTGATCTGCTCCTCTTTTTAAAAATAGAACATTTTAAAGTTCCCTTTTTCTCATTTGGCAAAATCAAATTTTGGTGTGAGAAGAAAGAAGCAATATGTTTCCATAATAATTTTGCCCAGCTACCACGGGGAAATATAAAATACTGGCCATATTCTGGCAAAGAAAACACCGGCTTTTAATTTTCTTGCCTGAGGAAAAGGTATGAAATATATACAGAATGGCATTCGGAATTGAGATTTCAATGAAGCAGGCAGACGCCAAATGTTATAAGAATATTTGATCCTTACCTTTTTCACACATTGAATTATTGCACAGGTATCTCTGTAGATAAAGTCAGACTTACTGTTTCTGAAATCAGTTTTCTTTTCTGTTTAGTGTCCGCCTAATGAACGAGTTTACAAACATGCCAGTCCCTCCTAAGGCAAAACAAGGTAGGTAATGAAATACCAGCTTCTATCTAACTTATTACAAAAGTGGAGGGAGGGAATCTTTGGAGAATGTAACCATTGATCTGAACTAGCTTGCATCAAGAAACATGTCTTAGAGCAGCACAAATCCAGTCTTGTGGAGAAAGTATGATGATGATCTGCTTCTGTATTTTTAATTCTTTGTATACATTGCAAAACTGACAGCCTGTTGAATGTGCTGTGTTCCGTTACATTCTTACATCATTTATTTTGGTGAATTGATAGTTTCTGTCTTTCTGATAAAAAAAAGCAGCTGTCAATGAAAATATGGATTAAGAAACAGTGATTCCAGCAAAAAACTAACACAACCAATACTTTAAATATTGGCATTTGTAGTTCTGTACTGATCTCCTGTCCCATATCTTCTACCCAGCTCTTTACCAACATGAAAGTTTTGTATAATGCCACCATAATATGGTGGCAATAATATCCAAAGAAGTTCGCCTTTTTTTGTTTTTCATAGATCCATAATTGTTCTCTTGATGGTTATGACTTTAGGTAACTCACCACAGTATTCGTTTAGTAAAACATTTAAGAACAACAGATTGGCTGGAGATATATCAGTGTGTTTGTGTCACCTTATACTCGAGCAGCTGAAAGTTAGAAACTTTCCCTAATTTTTGGTTGCAGCTTTAAGTGATAAAATTGCACGAGACATCAGACCTGGAGCTGCCTTTGAACCCACGTACGTTTATAGATTGTTGACCGTTATCAAGTCCAGCCTGTCAGAAAAGGTGAGGATTCCCCACGTAAGTAATGCTACAGGAGAAGAATTTGAATTGTGTTTTAATGTGTCTTGTTTTATTATCCACCTGTGTCTAGAATATCCAGGTAGTATCAGACTGAAAGAAACGGTTACAGGAATAATGTTTTAGTTGCTGATAAGATTCAGAGCACATCAGCCATAATCAGTATTGTGTCAAATACAAGGTACTACTTTGTCTGCCAATTTTTAGGCAACGGTGATTTAATTTCAGCTTTCATGAATTTAGAATGAAGAGGGTTGATTAACATAAGTTGCGAGACTGATTGCTTGACGATGCGCATGTTTCATCATCCTCTTTTAACGACCCCTTAATCCTTGCGGAGTGGAGTCTGGGCAACTGAATGGAGCTAGCTAGCAGAGTGCTTAACGGCCGGATGCCCTTCCTGTCTTTGTCCAGCAGATATATTCTCATTATGCCCAGAGAGAGAAATATCTGCCTTTACTTAGGATCGAACTCACAGCCTCCTGATTGTGAGGCGAGAGCTCCACCTCTAGGCCACCGCACCACTCTACGATGTGCATGTTTCTTGCCCACCATTTCTAGATATTTCAGAAAAAATAGTTCTCTTTATTAGTTTTTTCACTTCTTTCATTTTAAACTTGTTTGTATTTATTGTTACATTTTCTCATTTATTTCTGTGACCATAAATAAATTTTGAAACTGTCACTGTCAGGAAAAAAATTACTTTAGGATTAAACTGCAGGAGGGAGAGTCACTAGACCGATAAATAAAGATTCTATACTGGAGTTCCTTTGAAATGCACATGTGGAAGGGAAGAAGTGGGCTATGGATTGCAATGTTTATTACAATCAGAAGATCTGAAGAGAGTTATGTAGTTACCATCCAAAGTTTTAGCAATTGGTACCTGCAAACAGTAGTCCCAAATGCTATACAGGTAGTCCTTGACTTATGACCACAATTGAGCCCAACAGTTCTGTTGCTAACTGAGATATTTTTAAGTGAATTTTGCCCCATTTTATGAACTTTCTTGCACACTTGCTAAGTGAATCACTGCAGTTAAGTTAGCAACACGGTGGTTAAGTGAATCTGTCTTCCCCCTTGACGATGCTACAGTGGTCATAAATGTGAAAAACCATCATAAGTTACTTTTTTCAATGCCATTGTAACTTTTGAGCAGTCACTAAACAAACCATTGTGAGTCGAGGACTACCTGTAGGTTCTCTATGATGGAGGCCTTACCCTATTAAAAGTTCTCGATGGAGTGGATCGTAAATTTGTTCAGTTTATTACCGTTAATATAAATGTCTGAACAGAGTTTTAACTCGAGTGTCCAAGGCGGAAGTAGCATGTGGCTTCCGGGGGTTCCTTCTCCTTGGTTTAAATGCATATGCATTCGGTGGAGGAACAGGTTAGGATTGTCTTAGCAATGTATTCTGGAATTGGAATGCAAAAAACCCTCTACCCATTTAAAAATAGAATTTGGGAGAATGATGGAGGTGGGTGTATGGCCTTGCTTTCATTGGTGAGATCCTGAGCAAACCTAGGCAGCTGTTGGTATTGAACAATGAGTGACTGTGAGTAAACTAACACAGAAATCATTTATGCAGGGTAGACAAGAAGATGCCGAAGAGTACCTAGGATTTATTCTAAATGGCCTACATGAGGAAATGCTGATTCTGAAGAAATTGCTTTCTCCACATAGTGAAAGTACGTTTTTGAATAGCCAATTAACATGTATGAGTCTTCTTTACACATAACTCTTTTATATCTGCTGCGTAAGCACTATGTATAATAGTCACCACTATTTTCCTTCCATGTCAATCATGGTTAATGGTTTTCCCTTTAACTCTAGTATGAAGTAATTGCTAAAAACAGGAGTTTAGATTAAGTATTGCATCTGCACTGCCAGTCATAGTCAAGGCAAGTTCCTTTTTTCTCCGGTCTCTTTGCAAAATCATTTTCGGTAATTCCTCATTGCTTCACCCACTTGGCATGAAGTTTTAACTCTAGTTAGTGTAAGAAACCTACCTTTTAAAATAGATTTAAACGATGTATTTGGCCAGAGGTGTAACCCTATTCAAGGGCAGAGATATGCAGCCTTCAGTCACCCTTAGCGCCCTTTTCCAACATCCATCCGCTTCCCAAAATATAGATCTGCTAACAACAATCTTTTCTTTTTTCCTGTGGCTTTGGGACGAGGGCTGGAGGCATGTGATTGTGTATTTGTCTCTGTCCCTACCCATTGCTTCAATCTCACCTGTATGACACCCCATCATTTGTCCCTGAGGAAATGCAGCCCTTGGATAAAACCACCATTTGTTTAGAGAAAGCCATGCTTCGTTTTGCACAGAAAGTTTATTTGGTGTCACCCCCACAGCCCATTTTAAAACAAAACGATCCGTCCCCTTCATTACGTGGTAAACCTGGGCAGGGATGACTGTGTCCCCCTTTGTCCTCTGTGAAAAACAGTTTCCAATGGCCCAGAGACCCAGCTTGTAAACGAAGAGGATGAACAGGATGAACAAGGTGAAGGCAGCGAGGACGAATGGGAACAAGTCGGCCCACGTAACAAATCTTCTGTCACTCGACAGGCAGATTTTGTCCAGACACCAATCACAGACATCTTTGGTGGGCACATAAGGTACATAGTATTCTAATTCTGTCATTATTATCCTCACTGGATAGAGTTCTGTATTGCTGCTGATATATCAGGGTGTGATGTATGTTGACATTTCTGAATTCAGTCATAAGAACAGAAGTGCGAGACGATTCAAAATGACTGAAAGGCTATGGGGGAAACCTCAAAGCAATCAACATGCATAAAGGAAAGGCCTTCAGCAAGAAACTCAGAACTCTATAGGAGGGGAGGGTTTTAGACAGGGGAGCATTCCAGAGCAGGGGTACCAATGCAAAGGAGGCCCACCAATTAAAAGTATCTAAAAATGAAAAGATGAAAGATCAAACGAAATAGAATGAAACGGCATAGTTGCTTCCCTCGATAAGTGACATTTGAAAAACTAGATTTGTGTACTTTCAAAAGTGCCATTTGTACGTTTAAACTGACAGTAGTTCTCATGGGTAAGCATGGTCGTCTATTTTTACATCCAAAGCAATTAAGATGAAACACAGGGATTCCTGTTTTCTTTTTTTAAAAAGAATGTCTTGTCAAATGAGAGAGCCACAAAGTTCTAATCCCACATGTGTTGTCTTGCTTCTGCCGCACCCATCCTACTCACTCTACAAAGTAGGTCACCACAGAAATAAGATCTCTCAAGGATATTGGAAAGCGGGTTTTTTTTTGTGAGGCTAGTGGTGGAGATAGGAATTATTATTTTTTAAAAAAAACACCCTTAGAAATTGCTGCATTTTTCACGTCTTTCTCAGAAACGATGAATTAGCATCTTTATCTTCCTAGCATAATTTTTGGCCTCTTTAGATCCTCCTCCCCCCTTCCGTGTGGGAAATACTATTTTTCCAATTGGAAGTTGTTCTCTGGAGGTTCAGATATGTACAATTTTGTAATAATGAAAAGCATTTTTCATAGCTAGAAGACATTTCGAATGACAAATCTATAACAGAATTAAAGTCATATTGAGCTTCTGTAAGAACACTCACAAAATGGAGTAAAGGTTACAAAACATAAGACTGTCTTTACTAATTGCTTAAAAGCAAAATTAAGTTTCCAGATTGACCTCTCAAAGGAGGAAACTCCAGAATCTGTCACGGCCTTTTGCCATCAGCCATACTTTAGATCACAGTAGAGTATGGAGCAGAGCTAGCTTGGTGTGATCTCAGAGGAGAGGTAGAAAGCTGTAGTTGACTCCATAGACCTTCGAGGCCCAAACTCTCTTCATGCATAGAAATGAACGGCATTTTAAGTAGAAAGTAGAAGCAATATTAGAGTATTACGCTCTGAATAAGAAACTGAATAAGAAACCATAATGGCAGCCTCAGTCTACACCAGTTGCAGCTTTTGTACACTTTTCAGGGCAAGTCCACAAATTTTCCATTTTTAAGAAGAGAGACGTGGAACTAGGTTGGGGGGGGGGGTTTGCTTTATTTATTTTTCTTTTTTAAAAGTTTAGCTCCAGGTTGGTCCACTAACTAAAGCAAAAACAGTGATTCCAGTTTTGTGAAATGGGGGCTGGGCTTTGTAATATACCATTTAAAAAAAAAACCCGAAGTGATTTCCACCTGCATTATCCACCACAGGCGCTGTAGGTTTTTATTACCCCTTCTGTGTGCTTTGTGAAAACTACTCTTGAAATGCTAATCTAAAACACGAGCCCTCATAAGGGCGAACACAGTCTAATTTGAAACAGCAACAGCTTCCCTGCTATTCAAGGCTAACGAGCCCTATTCTGCCTGGATAAATAACCCAGCAGTTCATACAGTGTCACACAAAAAGGCACTAATGTAACTGAATAGAGGGACCAAGTTGCCCCTTAAAAACAGTAGCTGTGCTATTATGAGGGCTTAACGTGGACCGAGAAAGAGTTTCTTTTCACCAGGAAATAAAGATGCCACTGTGCGAAAAGGTGGCCGTGTAGGACTGTTAAAGGGACAGAGTTTTATTGAATTGGATTACCTTGGTTTTATTCAGAAACGTCCAGTTGGGTATGTAATGCATGAACTTAAGCATGTTCAGCAGGAGGATACTGAAATCTTTGATAGACTTTGAATCAGAAATAGGTTGAAGATTAGAGATCTCTGAATGTAAATAATTTCTTTCGCAGTTCTAAAGAAAGGGAGAGGCAGGATAGCATCAGTCTTCAGGAAGTGATCAACTTCACGGGTTTTTTTTCATCCCATTTCTTGTAACAGGCTCATTAAGTGACTTCATCTTTCCATAAAACCAGTTATGGTGCTTGTATCACTCATTCAAAGGCTTTGGGGTATCTTCATTTGCATCACACTGGTTTTTTTTAAAGAAAAATATGAATACATTTAGTGTAGAAGATGACCAGGCTGAACCCGAGGGGAAGGGTCAAACAGATCATCAGCCACGAGTCCCTGCGCACCCATAAGAGCTCTTTAAGTTCAGCACCCCTTGAATTCCTTTCTCTTAACTCCCGCTAACTTCTCTTGACCGTTAGTAGTTCAGATTCTTGTGGAGAGCTTAAGCTTACCATAAATCTTTATACCCATTTGACCTGCCTGGATCTCCTGATTTCCCCAGGGCTTGACATTTGGGTGGTTACCAGTCTTTCCAGGGTTCAGTAATTAAATAGCTTTCCAGAAAGTCCTCAGCTCTTCTTCACTCTTCCTCATTTCTTTAGGTCTGTGGTTTACCAGCAGAGTTCGAAAGAATCTGCAACTCTGCAGCCATTTTTCACTCTGCAATTGGATATCCAATCCGATAGGATACGTACTGTTCAGGATGCCCTAGAAAGCTTGGTGGCAAGAGAGTCTGTCCAGGGCTACACCACGAAAACCAAGCAAGAGGTAGGTGTTTTCTGGATCACAAAATATTTGTTTAAGCCGCTCGACCTACGACCACAATTGAACCCAAAATTTCTGTTGCACTAAGCAGGACATTTGGCTGTGAGTTTTGCCCCATTTTATGACCTGTCTTGCCACAGTCGTGAAGCGAATCGCTGCAGTTGTTAGCCACACGGTTGTGAAGTGAAACTGGTTTCCCCTTGGACTTCGCTTGTCAGACACGACCACGGGGCTGCCGCAACAGTCATAAATGTGAAAAAAATGGTCATAAGTCCCCTTTCTGTGCACGTGATGCTGAAACCTCTTGCAGCCACCAGCGAATTTAGCGCGTGCTGCTGCTTTCTTGAATTGGTTAGCCAAAGTAATGCACGGTTAATAGAAGCGTTATATGCCTCTGGGTGTTTTTCCACTGCAGCATATTAACATAATCATTTAAAAAACAACAACAACACCAGCCTTAATGTGGGAAGCCCAAGAAATCTTTGCAAACAGTGATGCACCACACGCTAGAAAAGAGTTGGCACTTCCACACTGTTTAAGCATTTAGGAGTTGTGGGAGAGGCCGCCTGCCTGGCAAAACCAAGAGTGAGAATGTGTTGCCTTGCAAAATGATGTGCGGGCATATAGAGCTGTCTGGATTTTATGTCTGACACTCATGGGAGGGGTGGTGGGAGAACCTCTCCCAGGTTGCCTGAGAGGCCTTCCTTGTACGGGGAGAAATCCTCCACCGCCTTTGAATTTACCACCTACGTTTTGCTTGGCCTGGCACTCGCTTTTGGGGTTTGCAACGTCCGTGGTTTTAGTCTTCTCATTTATTTGTAAACTGAAATGCTTCAATTATGGTTTCTAGAAAAGAGGATGTTCGCTTTAAGGTGCTAGTCTGGTCTGATTTATGTGTTACTGTCCTGTCTGAGATGAGCGGGCAAGTCTCACAATCATTACAAAAAAACCTTAAACACACACGGTCACCTTAAAATGACCATGAATGTTTTGCCCTTTAAGTTTTGCACTTTGTAGCATTTCTTAACATTTATTTGTTTGCTTGATTTATGTAGCTTCCCATCTCGGTAAATGACTGGGCAGCTTACACTTCAAAACATACTACTACTAAAGTTAACAATTTAAAACAATAAAAGTGTACAGGTATTGATTAAGCTTGTAGTTTCCTGGCTGTAAGACAGAAGCAATTTCTTCAAGCTTGACTCTGTGATTAATATTTAGCCAGAGCCAGGAAGAAAGAGTGACTATGTGAAAATTAGGCTAATTGCAAGCTTTAAGTACCTTTCTGGGTAATCTAGAAAACAACTCACTTCGTTCTGATTTGGAAATCTCCCAGCTGACTCAAATTCTGAACTCAGCTGAGTTCCAGCATATCTATAAACTTTTTTTGTTTCCTTTTTGAAAAGTCTTGGATGAAATTTTATTCTTAATTTTCTTTAGCCGTTTTTACACAAATGTCCTACAGCACAAAGATGACTCTAGTTAAGGAACCTGAAACATTTGAAAAGGGTGCACGCTGTGTGTGTTTTTGTGTTTTTAATGAAGAAGCTGCAAATTTATTTGTGCTTTTTGAGGAAAGTGACATTTTGCTACTCTGCCTTTCTCCTTTCGGAAGGTTCCTTCTTTTTTTATTCTATGACGAACTGACCTTGCTCCCTTACTTATTTATTTTGCCGTATTTGTACCGCATCCCAATCTTTAAGGACAGTATACAGCAACATGAGGGATCAACAAGGGTACAAACAAAAGAGCCTTATAATCCATCGGCGTAACTACTGTAACACTTCAAAGTATCGATTGCCAGTTGGATTGATTTTGACAATTGTATTAGTGGAAATGGAGATTCAGTTAAAATTCTGCTTTTTCTCTGCCAGGTAGAGATTAGTCGAAGAGTAACTTTGGAAGAGCTGCCTCCTGTCCTTGTTCTTCACCTCAAGCGATTCGTGTACGAAAAAACAGGCGGTTGCCAGAAGCTCATTAAAAACATCGAATATCCTGTTGACCTGGAAATAAGTAAAGGTGAATTTCATGAGCAGAGCAGCTGGTTTCGTTTACTGCGTTGGTGTAACTTTTTAACCATCATCCTTCTCTTATCTCTAAATGTTTCTCGTAAAACATTTTCCTTGCAGAAGTTCCGCAGTTATCATGCCTCAGACATTTCATTCTTGGCAGGATAAAAGTCTTGCAACATTTTCATTGTACCATTTTGAGAGACGTAAATCTTCAGTATTTCCCCTCCCAATAGTTTGACTTACAAATCGGCTTTAAACTTTACTCACCTTCTAAATGACTAGCGTTTGTGTGGATGTGAGAGGGGGATCCTAGCTGAAGGTGAGAGAACACGCTCTCCCATGTGCTTTCCAAGTCACTTTTATGTTATTAAAGTGTAACTCCTACACACGGGCAAATTGGGTGTTTTCTAAAGATGTGCCTGAAACAAAAACATAAAGTTTCAGACCCGAGACAACCATCCTGCGTGCCAGATTGTTTTGCATTGAAATAAATCCTTTTATGTTTTGCTTGTCCAAATTTTGGCTGGAATCAAGCCCCTCTGGAGTTTAATTTTATGAGGGTAGTGGTCTCCAACCCCTGGCATCTTTACGACTTGCGGATTTCAACTCCCACGCTGGCTGGGGAACTCTGGGAGTTGAAGTCCGCAAGTCGTAAAGTTGCCAAGGTTGGTGAACCCTTGTCATGGGGCAAATGTGGCGAGGTGGGTTTGCTCGTTACCCCTCCTGTCAAGTTCAAAAGAGCTAAAGTCAAGCTCCCTGGCAGAATCCCTGCATTTCTTGGGCCATCGAAGCTGAATAAGGGGCGCTAACGCCAGCAGGCTCTGTCAGCTGTCTCCTTGAGGCTTTATTGGGTTCCATCTTGTTCCTTGCTTGATCGCATGTGAAAAAGAACAACCAGCAGGGTTTTTTTGAGACTTCCAGGGGTGCTAATTCACCACACGGTCTTTGTATTGTTTCAGAGCTGCTGTCGCCAGGAGTAAAAAGTAAGATTTTTAAAGGCCAAAGAACCTACCGGCTCTTTGCAGGTATGTAGTCTTACCTCTTTAAAGTCAAGAATTTTTTTTTTGGGGGGGGGAATCATTTTGGCTTCTTTCCCTCCTGAATTTAAAGTTGTTGATACTTGTACAAGCAAAAGTTTAGAATTGTGGAGTTACAGGACCTACAGTCAATTAGAACCTCTTCTGTAACTCAAGAGAAACAAATCGTTCTAGGCTTCCCATTTGTGAGGGCAAGAATGTAACATTAGCAGTTGGAACTTTGAAGGTCTGTTGAGAGAGGCATAGCTATGGATTGCGAGAGATAGTTGCTTGGATTATGGTTTGGGAGGAAGATATTTCTTAAATTTGTAATCGTTTCTTAGTTGCACAAATTGGGTGATTGCACAGCTGCTACGAAAAAGAGCTATCATATCTCTCAAACACTCCAAGGGGTAGAGAGATAATAAGATTCTCTCTCCCCCCCCCCCCGCCTCTAACGCTCTGTAAAATCACCAAATGTTAAAGAAATCACCGTGATTTTCAGTAATCCTGTAGCAAACATGAAGCTTCAGGGAGATATAAACGTATTGAGGTGATGGCAGAAATGGACTAACCTAGACAAAGGTGAGCAACTAGACAACTTCACGGCCTGTGGACTTCAACTCCCAGAATCCTATCTCAGGAATTCTGGAAGTCCACAGGAGGTAAAGTTGCCACAGCTGCCCAGCCCTCTCTAGACAAACCGGCTCTTTTTGCAACTTGTCGGTTCAGTTTTGCCTACCTGTTTCCCATTAACAATTGTGTTGTTTTTTTAAAAATTTGATTTCTTGGCAGTTGTCTACCATCATGGAAACAGCGCGACTGGTGGACACTATACTACAGATGTCTTTCAGATTGGTCTTAATGGCTGGCTGCGCATAGATGACCAAGCTGTCAAAGTAATTACTCAACACCAGGTGGTAAAACCGTCAGCCGAGCGCACAGCCTACCTCCTGTACTATCGCCGAGTTGATCTGCTTTGAAACCTCCAATCTTCTGCTGTGTTTGCCAGATTATCTGCTTTCTAGAACGCCAACTCTCTTCTCCTTTCTCCTTCTCCTTCTCCTTCCTTTTTCAGTGCTCTTCAGAGGCCCCCTTTCTCCTCTCCTCTCCTCTCTTCTCCTCTCCTCCCCTTTTGCAACTGTTGAATAGAAGGAAGGGGGAAAGTTCCTTTCCGGAGGTGTGCAAACACAACCTAGTTGGTGTTGGTTGTTGACTTGGCAGAATGAAGTCTTTGGGCTTAAACGACTCACGTTTTGTGAATCACATGGAGGTTGCGGGGTTTTCTTTGTTTCTTTCCTTTTCCTTTCTTTTATTTTTTTTTTCTTTGGCGCTAACGCTAAGTCCTAAGAGATTAAAATGGGATTTGCAATTGATTCCCACTTTCTAACTGCATAATAGGAACAGCCTTGCACCAGCAACAAAACTTGTAGATTTCTGTGAAAATGTTTTATCTTTACTTAAAAAAAAACTTAAAAAAAAAAGAAACCTGCCCTTCTACATCCTCTCCCATTAGTTTTTTTTGATAAATGATAAAAATGAGCCAATGTCTATCAAGGAAAAAAAAAGTTTCTCCTTTTAAAAAAAAAAGAAAAAAAATACTCTTAAAAAATATACAATACACAGAGTTGCTGGTTACTGATATGGGAAAAAAATACTCATTTTAATAATTGTGCGATGGAAAACTGCTTAAGTACACATTGCAGATCAAAATACTTGGAGTTAAAAATGTTAGTCTATATAGATGGGTGATTGTAACTTTATTGCTATTAAGAGATTTCAAAACTGCATTTATGCTTCTGTGTACATGGGATTTTAAAACACACAAAAATGGGCAAAATAATGAAGGTTGATATTTTCTTTTAGTCTGCTTTGTTTAATTTTGCTGTCTGCTCTCCTATAATGTTGAGTTCCTAAGTGTACACAGTGTAGTGATATCTAGGAGTATAAAGTTGTCGCCCATCAATAAAAAAAAAGTCACAAAGTTGGTTTAAAGCTTTTAAGAGTTTTCTTTGGGGAAGGGGATTGAGCTAAAAACGTAGAATGTTACAAGGGGAGGAAGCTGAAATGAAGGCTGACAGTGTAAGCTAAATAGACACAAAGAAATACAGTTTAGCTCTCCTTCATTTGAGACAGATATATTGAGAAAAGTAATTGGGACATACCAATTGCTCCAAAGGGTATGATAAAAATAAGAGAATGGAAATGAAGAACCACCCATTTTTTGTGTTTGTTGAGGTAGCCCTGATAATTGAAAGGGATGTTCGCGAGCAAGCTAGATATGACCTGCCTTGTAAGATGTCACAAATGCCTATATGTGGAAATAAACCAGACCTTGGACTTCATCCATTTGGCTGAAGATGTCAGGATACTGGGTTCTCAATTATAAGTGTAATGGGTCATTTTCTACTTCGAGATTGTGTGATCGGTGCAAGTGGTATAGTAGGTATGCTGGGAAAAAATATTGTACATAAGGATATAAACTGGTATTTCCTTTTATAAAGTTGACATGTTCTAAGGTTTCCTTTCCTTCCCATCTTCACACCCTGCAAATGGTTTAAATTGGTTAACTTAAATTCTAAGCTGTCCCGGTCAAGACTTGGGACAGTGAACCCCAAAGAATAAATGAGAAGGAGCAACAATGCCAAATTGATTTCAAATGCAATACAACTGGAGCCAAAGGCATGGAGGAGGAAATCGGAGGAAATGCAATCAGGGCAGGGCCAAATGTGTTTCCAAGGAAAGCATCTTGTAGAGCAGGGATGCCCAAACTTGGCCATTTAAGACCTGTGGACTTCAACTCCCTAGAATTCCCCGGCCAGCTTTTCTGCCTGGGGAATTCTGGGAATTGAAGTGTACAGGTCTTTAAAGTGGCCAAGATTGGGCGCCCCTGCTAAGAACATGAGGCTTTTGCCAAGGAGACTTGTTGTCTAGTCCACACGGGTACCTTTTTAACGATACCAAGTAGAACTTCTAGCCGCTAGGCTGGGTTTATTGTTTGGGGGGGAAGAACGTGAAAACAATTGTGTCCGCAAATCCATGAGACACTTTGTCAAAAGCCAAGTATCCTTTCCATCCCATGTCCTGCTTTTACTGAGGATTGCTTGAGTGAGTGACCAGAAGACTTAGCAGGCCCACTGGATCTTTGGAAGAGGCATGAGGGTTTCAGATTTTCTTGCGCAATTGAATTGCGTTGGTTCTTCTTTTTGGGAAATTGGAAATCCATCTGCCAGAACATCTGTAAGTATGCATCTGGACCGGTTAGGAACTCCCTGCTGGGAGAAACTGCAAAATGGGAGGGGGGATTTTGGAGAATTCAGCCCTGATGCCTTGTGATTTAGTATTTCTCCCTTCAAAGATGTGAAGGGACAGGGGAGGGACTAAATGCTAGGCAGAAGCACCTCTGACCAGGTCTGTGTCTCTACCCCTGTTTGTGGATAAATTATGGATTCCTTTTGCCATGGGGAGGAAGATGAGGGGGAGGCAGATTGGGGAGGGAGAAGAAGACAGCAGAAGGTGTTGTGATGAATATAGGGAGATTGGGCAGGCTGCTCTCGGAAGGCTCCTGTGCTCACTCCAGAACTTCATCTCCAGAGTTTGCAAGTCTCTGGACTCTAGCTGCTCATGCTGCTGAATGCTAGGTGCATATGTAATAAAGCTTCCCCCATCCTCAATTTAACCGTGGATGAGAATGCTGCCTGGCCTGTACTACTGAATCTTGATTGGACATGAACGAGAGGGTCCCCCTGACTGAAATGTGTCTTTTGGCATTCAGGTTCAGCCAGTGTAAGACCTTTTTGGTGGGCCACAACGATCAGTAGATGTGCCTATTCTGGAGACAGAGTTGGCACATATCTCTCCTGACTTCAGCTAATTTGGCGATATAAAAGGTTGGGGTTTCAATGGGCATCGAGTCAGAAGCTTCCCTTTCTCCATGGCCTGTGTTGAAAGATATTGTACACTCATTGGACAGATACTGCAGCTGGAGAGTTGGCTGCAGGATGCCTTGGCAATGGGATCTGTTGCTTTAAGACTTTAATGGCTTTTGAGCAGTTTAGAATAAAATAAGTGCCCTTTTAAAAGATTTGATCAGAACAGTTGCAATAAACAAGAATCACAGAGCCATAAAATGTAATGTAAACCAGACTCCCCCCGAAAAAACTTGGACAAATAGAATTTTTGCCTGGTGCTGAAAAAGCAGACGAAAAGCATATGTGGGAAAGGAGAAGTTTCCTCGTTTCAAAGGCCCATTGGAGTTGGTGGATATCCAAGGAGATCTTCCATAACTGGTCCTAACTACTAGTCAAGTTCATTAGGAGAAGAGGAAGTCCGTCCATCTTCAACCTGTGTCCAGAAAGAGGCTTTGGGGCAGTGGCACTACTAAGTATTGTATGTTGTGTTATGTACTATGTTGGAGAAGAGTGTGAGCACCAGTCATCTGTTGGCATGGAGAACACTCGGCTTGGCTTATCAAGGTGGCATCTCACCACCTCAAGTGGCCCTTCCCATGGGTTGTACTGGGAACATGAGAAGATACTTCCATGCACCAATAAATCTTGTAGAGAAAGCCTTTTTTTCCTGTTAAAAGTGTTTCAGTGGGCTGTAGACCTGGAGTAACTAAAGAGTCCTATCCGTTTTGGTTGTGGGACATCTTGCAAAGGCACCACATAATTCTGGCAATTAGCTTTGTACAATCCTTTGGCAAGACATAGCACCCCTTCAGAATTCTCCATATCCCGAGTATGTATTCTGAATTGAGTTCAAGAATGTCCAAGGAGAAATTCCCAGTTTTAACCCAGGATCTGGTAAGATAACGTGCCCTGTTGTAGGAATCCCTGCTTAAAAGCATCAGGACGGAGGATCTGCAAAAGAACAGGTGCCAGACTGTTGAAGATGATCTTGCCAGATGACGGAGGATTTGTGTGAAAACAGAACATCTTGTTTGGACTCCTGCCACTGGTTGTTCAGTGTCTTAAAACTGGGTTCCCAAACTGATGTGGCAATGTTGGAGCCCTTGTGCCAGAAGAAGCCCAAGTGCCATGCCACATTCGCCAAGTTTGGAATCCTGTGCGATAACCATAAATCCAATGTCAAGCATGGCTAAGTCTGTGCTCTTAAGTCCAGCCAATTGTGGCATATTCCAGAAACGATTTCATGCTCGACGTGATAAATGTCCCCTCTTCCCATGAACTTCTGGGTGTTGGCTAGAAAGTCTTGGATAGGGAAAATAAGAGATGAGTGGTCTTTCCAACCACTTTGGAAAGACTTCCAGAAAAAAAACAACCCTCCCTAACCATATCTGGTATGATATGTTCCAAAGAAGGAGAAGGAATTAAAAATGAAACCAAGCATAAGCCAGAAGACCACTGGCTGTATGTCTCCAGTTGCAAGTCTCTCTAACCGCAACGGCAGACAATCCCACAACATGGTTTTAAACTGGTTTTATTGCTCTAAAACAAACCTCTGGGTGTTCATTCATCTTTGTGTCAACATCATGGTAAGATGAGAACTATATTAAGGTGCAGCCATAGTTTCAATTTGTAGAAAGGAATCTCATGCTTGTTTTTAGACTCTTCAAATGAATTTTCGCAGGGAGTTTTTCCCATTTTTTTCCACCTGAGGCAGTCTTTTTTTTATGGTGTGTCCACCATAGGTCCTTCACCTTAGCTCAGATCCCATCAAAGCAAACTTCTAGCATTTTTTTCCCCTTTGTTGTGCTCTTGCTAAAATTGTTTCTTAAACGATTGAGATACCGGCAAAACCCAGGTTAATCATTATCCTGAAGTTTTTTATGTTTCCATTTTTTAAAAAAATTCTCCGGAGACACGTGCACATTAGGAAACAACACGTCCAACGTGTTTCGTTTTGCAATATCTGCTAATAGAAAAAGTATGTTCTCAATTACCTCTGCAAGTTTATTTGCTATCTTTGTTTTTTAAAAGCATCCCTGAAACAGGCTGCAAAAAAAGAACTTTATTCGAAGGAGGTTCTTTTATGGTGTGTTAGACTGGAAGGAAATTGCGAAAGAGGACAGACGTACGCATTTACAAATGAAACATCCTGCCTGAAGTGAAAGATGGACAATATTTTTTTTCCTGCATTGATGCTTGCTAATTAAAGGAAACTTAGTAGTCCTTTTCAAATGTACCAGGAGACTGTGGTAATACAGGACAAAGAGATTTTTCGAAAAGTGCATGAGGGACTGCTCTCATTTAATCCTGATTTGTTAAAACTCCTATCAGAACTGGGGATTTTTTTTGGGGGGGGGGGGAATGGTATGGGTTAAAAACTTTGCCCCAAGAATCATGCAATGATGCCAACAATAATGCCAACTAAAAAACATTCAGAATTGGCTAATACTGTTGAGCAATTCACCACATTGTTATCACCTAACCACAACGTTGGTTTTTGCACATGGGGTTTTGTGGTTCTGCATTCTTTGTCATGGAACAAACAGTGTTGTCCAAAAAGTACATCTCAGTAACTCTGTGTCTGTGGATAACTTAATATTACAAATATTCTTGAACTGAGTTTCACTTGAAAATCTCTAGCTGAATTGATCCTTACATATAAGCATTTGAATATAGGAACAGAGGGTTCAGATTTCCTTTCCTCCTCACTTATCTTCAATTTTAATTCTCAAATTTTACTCTCATCTTCATTTTAAAATATCAGGTAAATACACCTTTCTCAGGAATTTTGAAGTTTATGAAGCACCATTGTAGTTAAACTCTATGGGATCTGGCTTGGGGTTCTTCCAAAATGGTTATATCTCTGGCTACTTAGAAACATGAGGGATTTATGGAACCTTCAAAGCAAACGTGTCCAAATGTCATTAAAAAAAACCCCAAATGTTTGGCATAGAAAATTGACTTGAAGGCTCTGCTTGTATGTGTCTCCTAAAACCTGATTCCTTAGTGAGAAGATGCGGGACAAAATGGAATATTGGTCAGTCCCTACAACACAGTCTTCTGCTCCTCGTCCTTCAGATGTCTTTCTCTTTTTTCTTTTCTTCTTGTGCCATATCCATCATCGGACATTGGCGATCATGTGGACGATCCTATTTTTTATCAACAGCCACACAAAAAAAGTGCTGCTGAGTTTCGTCCAAACCGGTCCCTTAGATTTGGAAGCCATGAAGTTCTTCTGCCTGGACCTCGTTTGCCTTCAATTTTTCCCTGGAGGATTAAGTGAAGGATGCCTTATTTTTCCGGGTGTCACATTAGCAATTAGCCCTACTTTGAACAACACAAGCAGTTTGAAGGTCAGGAAGCTTCCCAAGCTAATTTTGAGACCCTAAGAACTGAACCTAGAACCTTCAGATGCCAAGAAGCATAGAAAGAGGTCCCACTGTTGACCTGTTCAATTTTGCATAACCAGCACTGACCATCAGCAATTGATGTCAATCTTAAGCAGTATATTTTCTGGTCTTACCCGCAGAAGCCAAAAGTGACCTTATCCAAGCAAAGATGCTCACTCTATAGGGGAAGCAACTCCTGTGAAGCAGCTGGATCCTTTCCCCCACATACTCAAATCAAGGTTGCCATCCAATTGAAGGAATCTTAATCACTCCCATGTCCTTAGGGCTGCTAAATTAGCACTCCTTCTCAAATCTTCCTCAGCTTTATGGGCTGCAATTCCAACCCATCACTTACAAGATCACTTACTTTTCCCCCATTAGTGCTAGAACTTTAACTAGATTGGCTGGGAAGCTCTTGTGGACGAGAGTTTAACCTGAATGTTAAATTTTCCAATTTATTTCATGAAAAGTTTTTGATGTGAGAACTCAAGAATGGAACACTGGATGGAGAATGGGGAGGAACAGAGAAAGGTTTTTAAGGACAGTTGCATCTGTCTGACTTAGATGAGAGTTTGGGTTTAGAGTAGTCCAAAAGAGTTGGCCTAACTCTTACAGCTTGGACCACATCTCTTAAAAGGCAAAGGATAGTTGATCCAGAGTTACCTTCCCAATTCCCAGGAAAACAAATATGAGAATTGTTTCATCATTGCTTCTTCTGGGTGATTGAAGAACTTCCGATAACGTCCTTCCTTGAATCTTCAGCACCCCCTTAGGACCTTTTAATTGACTGCAATTGAACTGAGCTCTTTCCATTTTTCTCCACAATTACAGTTCAGGATGTATCCACAGACATGTATCCATAGACACAGACACAGGGAGTGGTGCGGTGGCCTAGAGGTGGAGCTCCTGCCTCACGATCAGGAGGTTGTGACTTCGATCCTAGGTAGAGGCAGATATTTCTCCGTCTGGGTACACTAAGAATATATCTGCTGCGAACTCCACATTGGCGACAGGAAGGGCATCCGGCCAGTAAGCACTCAGCTCCATTCAGTTGCCCTGAGTCCACCCGATGCAAGGAATTACGGGATCATTAAAAGACCCCCCAAAATTGTATCCACAGATAGAAGAAAAAGCACCTTGGCTTGAGTGGAAGAGTGTTTTTCTCTCCCATCCTTAAATCTGAATTTGTGGGGGTGGGGGGGTGGGAGGGGGTGAGGGAGAACAGAGAGAAACTTAGTGTGTAATGGACTGAAAATAACCTTGAGGGACAGGAGGAAGAGCCACAGCATAGGCAACGGTTGGATAAGAGAAATCTGAGTCCAAAGCAGGAATGTAATATGAGAAAGGATCTCAGATGTGACCCTCCCTAATTTGCTCTTCTGTAAAGGCAAAGAAGGGGAAGGTACATTCTGAACTGTAAGATTTTGTCACTATACCTCCATCATAAAAACCATTTTAGTATTCATGATTTTGGTGCTCGAGTGGTCTGGAACTGTCTAGAAAATCCGTGCCAACCATGGGAAGCCACCGAAGAAATCCTTGACGCAGGACAACCCTAAACCTCCAGAAAATCTCTTCATCCTCACCCTCCATTTCCCATTTGTTTTCTTTCTTCCTGTTTACCATCCTGTCAATTCCCTACCAGGCTTGTCAATTACCAGACGTTTGCTGTCTTGGCTTGGAACTTTGGGGGTGGGGGGTGGG
>JANHFL010005485.1:57202-71888 GCA_032468155.1 Oxyrhabdium leporinum
AAAGAAAGAAAGAAAGAAAGAAAGAAAGAAAGAAAGAAAGAAAGAAAGAAAGAAAGAAAGAAAGAAAGAAAGATGGAGGGAAGGGAAAGGAGAAAGGAAAGGGAAGAGGAAGGAAAGGAAAGGAAAGGAAAGGAAAGGAAAGGAAAGGAAAGGAAAGGAAAGGAAAGGAAAAAATGGAATGGAATGGAATGGATGTGTTGGCCACAAGAGTGATGAATTTGAACAAGCTGAGCATCCCGGATACCAACCGTTTAGAACAGAATTTGGAGAATGAAGTGTTATGGAAACTCTGCCTGAGTTCCTTAAGGACAGGAAGTGGTTCTCCAGCCAGTTTCCGATGCTGTGGAACGAAGGCTTAGCAGCCACTGGAAACACAGCGGCTGTGAAAAGCTCCCTCTGCTCTCCTTGACCATATATAGAAAAGGCTCAAATCAAACCGGCAGGCGACATCCTAGAAAGCCGCCAGCTCAGAGGCAGCGACAGAGATGAGAAACGCGACGTAGAGAATTGACCTTTTATGGCTTGGGAGGGGGGGGAGGGAGGTGTGGGAGAACTTCAACCACGATGTATGTGCAAGGCCTGGAGAGACGCCCCTCTGAGCTGCTCTCGTGTGTCCCTTGCACCGTGGGAATTGGGAGGCATTGCGCCCCGGTGAATGTGTCATTTGGGGTGGCGGTTGTTTTTTTTAACCTCCTTTCGATCTTCGTAAATCTCACGTTCCAAAATTTCCCTGTCTCAGTAGTCCGTGTTGTTCTGTTTTATTATGCTGCAGCAGGTAGTCCTCGACTTACAACAATTCTTGTTCCGTTCTGTTGCACGCCTTGACTTACAACAGTTCGCTCTGTGGCCGTTCCAAGTTACAGCGGCACTGAAAAGAGTCACGACCATTTTTCACCCTTATCTGACCGCTGCACTGCGGCATCCTTGCCGTCAGCGTGATCAAAATTCAGACGCTTGGCAACTGACTCGTATTGACGATGGTTGCAGCATCCCGAGGTCATGTGGTCCCCTTTTTGTGACCGAGGAAAGTCAGTGGAGAAGCCGGATCCACTTGACAACCGGGTTACTAACTTAACAACTGCGGTGATTCGGTTAACAACTGTGGCAAGAAAGATCATAAAATGGGGCAAGGCTCACTTAGCTACTCTCTTGCTTAGCAACAGCAATTTTGGGCACAATTTTGGGCGCAATTGTGGTTGTAATTCGAGGACTACCTGTAGCCTCCTGAAGAATTGGACGACACGAATCTATCTCAGGGAGGGTTGCGTTCCCTTATCACGATATGGACCACACACAGACACGCACGCACAAACCGTCATAAATATGACACACACACATACACACACACAATCAAATCTCTTTGATCTTGGAGATTTCTCAAGTGTGTTCTGTTTTGTGTGTTTTTGTTTTAATTCGTCACCCCCCTGACGGTTTAGAAATATGCTTGGGAACAATCTGCTTTTTGGTCTCACGAAAAGCTGGACCACTGCTGATGCTGGCTGATTTATAGATTTAAAGTCTGGCTTTGGCCTGAGCCTCTTAAGCTGCTCTTCTACAACATGTAAAGTGATAGCAGAGCCCTAACTGGAGATTTATGGTGAGGTGACAGGAGCCTGGGTGTCACAGGGCTTGTTCTGCAATGTTTCAGAATTCCAGCATCTGCAAAGCTGCTGTTCACGCAGGAGTCATCGGAGACAGTTCTGGAGGTTACATCGACGTGATGCCGGTCGATAAGAAGAAAGTCTACAGTGGATCCTTGAGGAACGGGATCCGATCTGAAAGGTAAGGCAGAAAACATTTCCAGCCTGGTAAAAGGGGGGGGGGGGGAAACCCATTACCTAAAACATAAGAGATAGTTTATCTCGAATGGATGTCTGGAGAGCTGAAGATCTCGAAATGCAAATTTGGAGTCCAAAAATAGAAACAGAAATATGAATTCGATTGCCTACATAAAGTGCTCGTCTATTTATTTATTTATTTAGCCCCTGGCAGATACATGGACTTATAGTGGATCACATGTTAATGTCCAGTCCATCCGGCCATCCAAGGACAGGGTGGTCTCTGTTGAAAAAAAAATAGGACATGGGGCCGGTGTAAGCTCTTGATGGACGTTCAGATACAACCTGGTGGATATTTTGTCACGGGTCACCACAGTCACACTGAGGGGTAGAGACAAGACCCCACTTAAACCAGGAGTCCTGGCAGACGCCATGTTGGGTACGGATCCTGTTCAGAGTTGACCAATGCTGGCGAGGAACCTTTTGTGTAGGGTGGTCTACGCAACTGCCTGTATCTGGGCGTTCAGCAGCCCTTGGACTTTCCCCCTGTGTGTTGATGTCAAAGTTGTTAGACAGCTGTTGAGCGAGTGCCCAAGAGGGCTTCCTGGATTTCAGCCTGTCAGTTGATAGATGAGGAACGTCAGCGTGCACAGGAAAAAGCGGGCTTCTCATGATTTTCTGGCTTCCTGCCTTCGTAGGGCTGGTGGTGCAACCTGACTTAGGGCAGGGAGCCAGCAAGTAGGAGTAGATTTCATCTTAAAAGTACGCGTTATCTATCATCTTCACCTCTCCCGAGAGCAGCTCAGAAAAAGCTTCTCCAAAGCAGACAAGAAGTCAACCAGAAAGGCCCAGTTGTCAAAATATTTCTTTTGTGCTTCTGTCTTATTCGCTGTTGTTTCCACCGGAGCTGATGTTTTATCCTTCCTTGCCAGCTTAAAGACTCCCAGGGAAGGAAAAGCTTTCCGAATCTTTGCTGTGAGGCAATAATTTTCCCCAGACGGCGAGACTCTTTGTGGGAAGAGACTGCAGCCTTGTGTGTTTCTCCTTGGGTGAGAGATGTTTCCCCCTCCTAGGACTACGCCGAAGCCCTCTAAATCCATCTTCTTTTGGAGAAAAAAAAAGATGGCAGCAGGAATCGGAACTTTCTGCGTCTCGACAGAATCTGCTCACTGTTTTATTTTTGGACTGTTATTGTATTACTTCCAAATGTTTCGAATCTTCAAGAAGAAGGAAGACGGTTCGAGTTTAGGAGAGAAGATGGTTGAAAAACTGGCCTGCTCCACCCATCTTAAGAACAATTGTGCCCCCAAAGTATAGACCGTTGGAGTTCTCATAAAATACTACTTTCAGGAGGTGAATGTTTATCTAATCAGTAGGCTTTGGATGAGAACATAAAAAGCATTTAGGTCACCCCAAAGGCTAAACTTTTGAAAGATTGGGCGAAAGTCAAGAATATATCTGAAATCAAAGTCACCTTATGTTACCTTGAATGGTGTGATGGTTTAGGCAAGGTTTAGATCACACTAAACAAATAACATATATTTCTTTTGATGGAGATTGGGAAGGAGGTATTGCATTTCTAGAAAAGAATCTGCTTTTGCAAAAGAAAGGAAAGGTTGCTATTTCTCTCAAAAGAAAACTTCAATGGAATAAATAGGTTTGCTGGCCAAACAATTGCAAGAAGTTAGGAAAACGGGGTTCAATTATCACCAAATTAAATCCTTGGGACTCCTGTCTTGGCACATTCTGATTCATTGCATGTTAGTTAGCATTGTTTTATTCACAGATGTACCCAACTTATTTTATTCAGCAAAGCTGTTCTACCTTCGCTAAGCAATGGTTGTCAAAAGTTGATCTTTATTTTGCTGGAATTGAAAAGGTTTTTGCTTTACTTGTTTATTTGTATAGATTGGAAGCTTGATATATTAAGTTGGTCACAACATGTACATTATGAAGTCCTGTTAGAACGATTCTGTTTTCTGATATTCAGTACGATTCCTGTAGATCATACCCAAGTCTCAAATGTTGTCCTAATGAGTCATCCTCTTTCAATCCAAATATTTGAAGGCTTAGATTTGTTAAGGATTTATCCTTCCTCTAAAACCCTGAGGCCAGTCTTCACTGGAAGAGGTGCCTTCTGTCAATTTGACACAAGGTTGGTCTTTGAAAACTGACTTCTGATCCCACCACACAAAAGGACAAATGTTGTTCAATTCAATGTGCGATTTCTATTTATTTAAAGTTCTTGATTTTAGTGGCCTGTGGCTCAGTTAAAACAAACACACACACACACACACACACACACACACACACCATCCTTCAAATGAAACACGTGATTCAATGGTTCGTGTAAGTGGGCTGGATTTTGGCCTTCTAAACCCACAGGGTTGCTTGCCAACTATGGTGCTAAAGTGGTGCTAAATAAGACTAGAAATATGTTTTTTTGATTCTACACCTGCTCACAGATTCACCCAGGAGGAACTAGTTTATTTGCCCTTATTTGTTTGGGGTTTTTTAGCCATTATGTCTGGAGGGGAAAAAATCAGCCATAGTTACAAGAGGAGAGTTAGTGTGACATATTGTTCTACCAAGAGCCATGGTGGCGCAGTGGTTAGAATGCAGTTTTACAGGCTAATTCTGCCGACTGCCAGCAGTTCGAGCCTCGCTGGCTCCAAGTTGACTCAGCCTTCCATCCTTCCGAGGTCCCACGGTAAAACGAGGATCCAGATTGTTGGGGACAATACGCTGACCCCGTAAACTGCTTGGAGAGGGCTGTAAAGCACTGTGAAGCGGTATATAAGTGCTTCTATTCAGATCTTCTCTTTATGGTCCTGAGAATTTTGGCAAAGTGTCTGGAAATGAAATCACATTTTGGAGGTATCCCATGTTTCTTGAGACATCAGATAGGGTAGGCTTCTAAATGCAAAATGTGCAGAGAAATAATGGGGGTCGGGGAAGAAGGTAACACCCCCTTATGCAAGGTCATCCCAAATGCAAGGTAATCTCCAGTTACTAAAGGATACCCCACCTTTGTGATACGTTGGTTATCAAATATGCTTAAGAACATAGTTAGGTGCCATTTCTAAACCAGATTCCTCTATTTCTGGAGAACAATTTTGACATGGATTGAAAGAGGCCAGATTGTTCAGATTCGTCTTCAATCCGGATTGGTCTCTAGCGGGTGAATTCATGCAGGCCGACAAAGGCGTGAGTCTTGATTCTCTTCCCAGATTCACGGGTTTAGAAGCATCCAATTGAATCCGACGGTTCAGGCCACTTCGTTGGAATTTTTCCCAAATGTGTGTATGTGTGTTTCATGAAACGGTTCAGTAAATCAGAGAGGGATGATTTACAGAGGCCCAACAAACAACGTCCACGAGAGACGAATTAACAGGAGGCGAATAAAACACGGGCATTTTCACGCGTATCGTGGGTGCTACCAGATACACAGCAACCCGAGAGAGGAAAGGAATTTCCCCACCTGCGTTAAAATTTATCTGTTTTAAAGCATATATAGATCTGCATAGGTCATATCTGCAGGCAGCACAAGCCTGACGTTTTTGTATATTTGCTTTTTTTTCTATGAAAAATGATGTATTTTTTAACTGCATCCTCTGTTTTAAAAAAAAAAATGTTCCATAAAGGGCCTGCACGAGCATTTTAATGGGCGGAAAGATTGTTCTTCCTTTTGATAAATATATTTTTCTCCAGATTCTTTCTATCTGGGGAAAGAAACTCTTGTCTTATTATTTTGTGTTATGGCATTTGTGGAAATAAAAACTTTAGAACCGCCTGAAACTTTGGGTCTTACTTGCTCGGTCTTTGCAAACTTTCATACAACTCACAAGCATCCAATTAGTGAACGTTCAACTCTGTTGACGGTGATCTATTACCGATCCTCACACTTATGACGGTCAAAGCGATCCCCAGGGTCACAGGATCGAAATTTGCATGCTTGCAACTGGGGCGTCCTTACGATGGTTGCAGTGTCCCTGGGGTCACGTGATTGCTATTTGCAACGTCCCAGCCAGCTTCCCACGAGCCAAGTCAACGGGGGAAACCAGATTCGCTTAGCAACTGCACGGTTCACCATCCTCAAGACCCAAAGAGAGACTCAAGCAACTTCCAGTCCTCCATCCTTTGATATCTTCTTCTTCTGGAGTTCACTTAAGAACCCCAGCGAAAAAAGCTTCCTAAAATTAGGGCGCCACTCAGCAACTGCCTTATCTAGCAACAGATGGTCTGGTTCCGATTTGAGGACTATCTGTACATATTTACTTTCCAATGTCCGTGGAGATGGAGAAAGGGAACATCTGGGATTTGAGAAGACATGGCTGTTGGTGACAGCTGACCTTGTATAACTTTTTGCATTCCATCTTGAGTTTCAAAGCTGATGCTTGCTCTGAATTCAAATTGCAAAAGGGTTAACTTGACAGCTAATAAACACAAGCAGCTTTTGGAAGTTAAACAGGTTTTTGGTTCCTGTCTAATATATATAATATATATATATATATATTATTTTACTGGCTGCAGATTAGTCTACCACCGATCTGCAGGAACGCAGCGTTCGAAGGCAATTGAGACAAATAGATAGTGACAATCTGTTGAGGGAGGAAGAAAGATATTGAGCCCAATTGACTTTGTCATCGCTGAGCTATTGTAAAACATCTTTATCTTAAAAAATAAAATGTTCCGAGCCAACTTCTCCCCCCCCCCCCTCTTCATGCATTGGGAATGGAACTCTTTTTCAGTCCCCAAGAGCAGAGGTCTGCATCATCTTAAAATGTCATAATTTGACCTTCGATGCAGAAAGATCAGAACTCTCATCAGTCCAGGTTTGGTCTCTGGTGGAAATTCACACAAGCCAAAGGAAAGAGTGGGTTTTGATTCTGGTTCCAGATTCAAGAGCTTAAGAGTGTCAGATGGAATCAGATACTTTAAATCCATTCAAACCACTTGTTTTGCATATTTCCAAAACCTTTCTCTGTGTGTGTGTGTGTGTATTTCGTGAAACAATGCAACAAATCAGAAAGGTTTGCTTTACATAAGTCTAACAAGCCATTGTTGATTGTTCACTACCCAGAGTTCACTTGTTGGAGCTGGACAGCTATAGAAATAAAATAAAATAAACATAAATTTAATAAATAAGAATGAAATAAGAATGAAAGTTAGCAGGTAAACTGTATAGAAGGATTTTCTTTTAAAAGAAAAGCAAAGCACATTTTTCCTCTTTTATAACAATCTATAGCTTCGAGCCTTCCCATGTTATTTCAATGCTTCTTCCATTTTCACCAACCCCATCCCACAAGAAAATGAGGAAAAAGAAAATAACCAGGAGAAAAAGCTGGACTAGACAAGTTCAAGACATTTTGAATCATTTGTGTTTGCATCTGCCTGGATTTTAAGAGACATCCCGGAGCTGTTAATGTTGCATTTCCCATTTCAAGACATCTTTGGGATAAACATTTCCTCTGTAATATTGGCTATTTTTGTAATAAAGTAATTTAAAAAAATAAGGTCATATCTGCCCCACTTGGTGTAAGTTTTCTCTGATATGCAACTGTGATGAATCCCTGGAGAATCACTGAATCCATGTTGGCTGGGGAATTCTGGGAGTTGAAGTCCACAAGTTGCCACCTTTGGAGATTCCCCGCAATAATATATCTACACATGCTGTAGAGTCAATGCTACATTTTTAATAGGGAGGCCTTCCAACCCATTAGCTGGCAGGCAGGTTGAGATAGGAAAGAGAAATGGGCCGTGTGGGGAAAACAGCTGGTTGGAGAAAAGTTTTGGTAGACTCAGCCCATCGAGAGCCAAACCCATCTTGGCCTTGGGCTCCTTACATTAGTTTCTAGAGCTCTTCCAGGTCTGAATTTTGACGCCATCACTAGTAACGGCAATTATGTTCCTTTCTTTAAAAATATTGTTAAAAATAATCCACAACAGGATTAGTTTAAGGTTGCTTATATAAACTGGATGGTGTGGTCAAGAGGCAAGACAGCAATGAAATTCAATGAAGTTCATCACTGGCAGAATCACAGGACATCTGTTGTTGCTCATGTCTTGAGGGCCTGCTTGATCTGCCCTCCATCTGCATAGAATGGAGTGCCGAATTTCACGAAGCATGAAGAGGACGGTGTTGAGACTTCATGAAATACATATAAACGCAAGCTTATCTCCCGTACAGTTATGGTTTTTCTTCTTCTTTTCTTCTTTGGGGAAAGTAAGACTAGAAATTCCTTTAACAAAAAAAGAAAAAGAAGAGAAGAAAAGAAGAGTTCCTCCTGACTTGATTGATGATTTTTTTGGCAAGCATAAGCATCTTGAAGAAGATGAAGAAGCTTCTTGGATGAGAAGCGAAACTTCTTCAAAGAAAAACCAGAAAGTCCAGTTGCCTCTTGAAAAAAAAAGCACCTTTGGGACAACCATGACCCGGAGGATGGAGAACCTCCATAGACAAGGAGAACAGAAGCTTTGATTTTCTTCCTGAACTGGCAAGCTGAGACTATCATGGCCAAGTGACTTCACTAAAGCTCCTGGATGGACAGGTGTTTTTTTCTTTCTGTTAGAAAAACAAGCCCAAATATCAACCATACTCAAGACCCAAAGAGAGACTCAAGAACTTCCAGTCCTCCATCCTTTGATATCTTCTTCTTCTGGAGTTCATGAAGATTACAAAGGACCAAATTAAGTTGACATGTGCCTTTTGAATTATGGACCCCGTTGCCAGCCTTCCCTTTTTAAGACACGTTGCTTTGGACTTAGGCAAATTACATAAAGTTCAGCAATGATCTACACATCACTGATTCAAGCAAGGAAGAGAAACAGCTGCGTGACAGATGTTTCCTGATAGAACTCCATATTTCTTCGGATTATGACTTTTTATTTATGTATTTAGAAAGGGATTGTGCATTTGTACCTTTCTCCCTTTGGTCAAGAAATTGTGAACTTTGGTGGCGTGATCTTCACTCTCATATTTAGTGTGGAGTTGAGACTTCCATCTTTGTTTGTTTATTCGTGTCAGAAGTATTGCAATTCAAATAAGGCATACTATATTTTATAAAATTTAAAATATCAAACACAAGATTAAAATATATGCGAATTAAGCAGATCTCGCCCAGATGATATTCATGGGGGATATGAAAGGAGCCTCCCCGAAGAATGTATGCTGTTCATACATTCGGGCATCCCCCGGGCAACAGCTTATAGCTGGCTAATCCTTTCAATCCAGTAGATACAAAGTGTAGACTTTCATGAAGTAGCACCACATTATCTTCTCTTCCAACATAGGGCTGGAAGGGACCTAAGAAGTCTTCAAGTCCAACTCTCTGCTCAAGGCAGAAGTCTCATACAATCACTTCATGAAAGTCTAACACCATATTAAAAATAGCAGCTTAGTTGTAGATCTTGCCTCTTTCTTCATAGTTCACAATCTCTATTTTTTTCATTTCCTCATTTCAAAATGGGGTGGACATATAGCCTGCTCTACTTAAAATGACTTCTTAATCAACCTATGAAATAAAGTTGATTTTTCCCCCCCACAGTCCTACTATGAGGGCCTCACTGATCCAGTCTAAAACTCTACAGAAGGAACAGCTGCAGAAGGTGCATCTTGATCTACCCCAAATCAGAACATAAAATAATAGGTATGGAAGTGATCTTGGAGGTCTTCTACTCCAACCCACTGCCTAAGCAGAAGATCCTATGCCATCCCAGACAAATGTCTCATTGAAAACTTCCAGTAATGGAGCACCCACAATTTCTGGAGGCAAGCCATTCCACTGGTTGATTGTTCTCACTGTCAGGAAATTTCTCCCCAGTTCTAAGTTGGATCTCTCTCTAACAATCTTAGTGAGGATAGACTTATATACCGTTTTACAGTGCTTTACAACCCAATTTGGGTCCTCATTTTACCCACCTCGGAAGGATGGAAGGCTGAGTCAACCTTGAGCCTGGTGAGATTTGAACTTTGCCAAATTGCAGGCATCCGGCAGTCAGCAGGATTAGCCTCAGTACTGCACTCTAACCAATGTGCCACCGTGGCTCATTTCTAATTCCTAATTGTTTCAGCCACGAAGTACCCTCCATCCTCCTGCATCATAGAAATGAAAGGAAGAATTATTGGAAGATAATATTTTTCTCTACTAATCTACTCTATTTTCTTGAAGGTTCAAAGACTGACTTTCCATTCCTCTACAATTAGCAGAGTAACCAAGGGAAATTCTTCTTTAATTGCTCTTCAGAATAGCATGCTATGTACTTCTTATTGTGATCATGAAGCTTTTTAAGCACAAGGTGACAGAGCCCTAGTTTTCAAGATATATATTTTAATCCCATCACTAATTACCAGCAAATTAGGAAGATATTAGCAAAGCATCAAATAAGTATCCTCCCTCCCCTCCCGTGGGATCGGTCTATCAGGGTGACCTGGTCCACCCAATTATGGACGGAGCATACTGCTTCTGTTTTTCTGCTGAACAAATGTATGTTCAACATAAATTTAACACAAAAATAGTTTGTCGCGAAAGAGAAGCCCCCTGGATTGGGGTTGAAAGGCGAAAATGGAAGCAGTATGCTCCATCCTATAATTAGGTAGATCAGGTTGCCCTGATAGACTGGTCCCACCTGAGGGAAAAAATACTTAATTTCTCCCCTGGGGAGGTCAACCGAAGGAGAAGAACCCATGGCTTAGGGGTTGATACATCTACCTAATATCTAAGCAGCCCAGGTTCCAATCCCGGAAGGGTCTCCCTTTATTTCTTTGTTGGCAAAACATAAATTTAACACAAAGCATCCAACAGTTGCAAAGTCTTTTGGGTTTCTGCTACCTCCAAAACATTAGTTGATCACCATCCATAACTCATCAGCAGTGTCCACTCTGATTCTAGCCTCCATTTTTGACCGTTGGAGAAAATGAGTTCCCGGCCACATGACAGTCAACGTGACTTGCTTGGAATCATTTGGCAACACCTTTTTTTTGCAGCTTTCGTGTCACATATAATTCTCCTGAAAAAGTCCAGCCACATGTTTCAATTGATGCAATTAAGTTTTGGCACGATCTTTTTTTTGGGGGGAGGGGGGGAAATAAAAACTTATTAAAGAATTGTAGACTTCTCGGGAGCGTGCTTTCATAAGTCACCTGTTGGCCGGCAGTGAAGCTCTTGAGTCACTTCAGATGAGGAAGATGGTTTGCATTCCTGTTTGTTTATACGGAATCTCCTTCCAGTGCTAATTGGCCGTCCTTCTTAAATATGTGTTTTCAATTTTTCCTCTGAAATAGGAATTAGGACCTATTGCCAGCTCAGATCTGCTCTCACCCCCCCCCCCTTCTTGTTCTAGCAGTTCAAAATTACTTGGACAACAACTTTATTCGCTTTCTTGCAAAAAAGTCAATTAATTATCGAGAAAGCCTGTCTTACGATTTATTTATCTTTTTTTTTGCAAGAGTCAACTCCAGCAATTGCAAGCATTGTCCAATCTTTTAAGAATTATCTCAAGTCTTTTCTTCAGAATTACAAGGGTCAATTCAGGCCACTAATAAAGGTCTTTCTGCAGGCTCCTTCCATGTTTGAGAGTCATTGAGATCATTCCTTGCCTGATAGTAAAATAATGTTTACATGATTCTTTAATGATTTCAAAAAAAAAAAAAAAGGTTTACGGAAGGGATGATTTAGGCAAAGGGTCGGAAGAGCTGAGGTCATGTTTTGGTTTATCAGCAATTTCTGTGATTGTTCTACAGACCTTTAAACTCGGAGTTGGTCAGCTGAGCTTTAATGGTGAAAAGCAAAAAAAAAAATATTTCAGCATAAACATTTTCCTAAAAGATAAATGCTTTGAAATAATCCACATAATTACTAAATTCTGTGCCCAAGTCCTGAGTCTTCACTATTATTGGAGCCAACAACAGTCATTTACTTAATAAATGAGATTGATTCTCAAGCTGGATGTTGTTGTTTTAATTTTGACAATTTTTTACAGCTTTGGACTGTAATAAAACATTGGTCTATTTATTTAATCATAAAAGTCAACCTTGAATTAGTGTAGATATTGTTGAAACATCTATTATCTACACCCTAAAGAGCTATGCTTATGTAACATCACAGACTTATTAACTTGAGGGTGAATTATTAACTTAATTAGCTTATTAACTTATTAATAATTACCCACAACGTAGGTAGTATTTCACTACATGACCCAGTTGATCGAATGTCCCTAACATGATTTTTCAAATGTTACCGGTATGGATTTAAAATCCATCAAGAACGGAGCTTATTATAGTATACTCTATAAACATTGAGTTGGAATGCAATGGTCTTGCTTCTAAGAAGTCAGCACAAGAAATTTCTTAGGAAAAAGATATTATAAAAATATCTACTAATTTATAATGAGATAAGGATTCTTCACAACCGGGCCACATTTCACAATTACATTCGTAGGGTGTTTAACCAAAGTGATAGCAGAGAAACAACTAATTTCCTATATTCTTAATCTTTGCCTGTTGCAATAAGGCACCATCATTTGTCAAGAGTAAAGAGACACAAACTTTCATAATACTAAATCACGTTGCTTAATATAGCTCATGGACCAGATGGGAAAACTCTAGGAACTAGAAGTACTGCCAGCATACTGTAAATGATTGGTCTTTGATTTTCAAGTGCTTCTTGAATTCTGTTGCATTTAGACTGATGAAGTTGTCAGTCCTTCAGTAATTAGTTAGAAAGCCCAGCAGTTGAACAGCTTAATAGCACCCATAGAGATAAGGATTGGAGTCATCATTTCAGGAGGAGGGATGGTTAGATAGATATACAGTAAATACTTTTACTGGAAAGACATTCATTTTTAAGCGGTGGTTTTCTCCTTTCAGAGACAAGGATGTAGAAGGCTGGTACTAAGTAATAGCCTGATAAACCTGAGAATAGGATTTATTTATTTATTTGGCCTATGGCATGGGTTAGCCAGGAAATCACCATTCAGTCAACTCTTCCTCTGAGTTGTCCACACCCACAACGAAATGATACAATAGGTGTAATCTTCATGCTTGGTTGATTATATTCTACAGAAACACGTCTACACACAAAAGTTTTTGTACAACTGAAAGAGCATTTATTGTCTGACGTGTAATTTATCACTCTTTCACTTCTCTTAAAAAAGAAAAGAAATATCATCTCTCCTCACTGCTCGACACACATACACACACACCGTCATTAAGCCAGAAACTTGCATTCCTTACTTGCCCAAATGAATCATACAGATATCATTTGGTTAGCGTGGTTGACAGCTGCTGTTTTTCTCACCGGTTTACTTTCAAGACATTCTCGAGCTTTTGATGAAGTCAAATGACAGAAGGAGCAGCGATGAATCTCATCCTGACATCCCCACCTTTTTCAATGACTTTTACCTTCACATTATGTGTCTAAACTTCTAAAGTTTCACTTCCTAATTTATGCTTTTAAGAAACTGTCTAGTTTTACTTCTCTGGTATTGAATGATTTGCTCTTGAAGTCCAAGGTGTTCTCAGAACTTCTCTCCAGCATCAATTTCTCTTTCTAGTTTGCCAAAAGTCTACATCACTGGTTTCTCAACCTCAACCATTTTAAGATGTGTGGACTTCAACTCCCAGAATTCTGCTGGCTGGGGAATTCTGGGAGTTGAAGTCCATACATCTTAAAATGGCTGAGGTTGAGAAACACTGATACATGATCCAATTCACTGTTTTCATGGCTCTTCATTTCTTCAACTCCAAGATTCATCAGGTCTTCATTTTCTTCACTCAGTTACCACAGAAATTTTGGTTTGATTTCTTTGCTACCACTACTTTATACAAACTTTATTTGTGTCCTGTTTATCTGCCACATATTACACTGACCTGTTAGCAAAGTCCTCAATCTGTTGCTTCCTAGATATATTTAATAACCAGAATTCACAACCAGCAAGCTGGCTGAAAATGCTGAAAATCCTACACGTTTGGGGAATCACCAGGTAAGGAAGGTTGGGAGAGAAAATCCTTACATCAGATTTGAACTGAAGGGATGTCAAATATGGAGCTTTGTTTGCTGTCTCAATACCTCTGTTGAGGATAAATCTTGCTGGCAAAGCTAAATGATTTTGCCAGTTTATCTGTCTTGATGTCAGAATATCATAATTTCCGTAATGAGATTTATGCTGAATTCTCTTAGGTTGACAAAGCATTGTTATAGGAGGGCAATTGATATGTATTTTGCTGCATTGCTGAATTAACTATATTCCTGTGAATGTTTTCTTACTATATTAGGACAATTTTCATCCTGATCTGACTATATCCAAAGGCCAATTGTATTTGTCAGCTGAGACATTAGTGTTTAATGGCAGTCGGTAAACAGTAACTGAAAATAAGTTGAATTTAGTTTTAGAAATTGAGAGATTATGACGTTTCACATTCAGAAAACGAAAGAATCCAGAATCCAAAGCTTTCAAATCTTCAATGGCGGTCAAAAAAAACCCCTTCTACTCCAAATCCAAATTTGACTTCCAGTTTGAAATTTCAAGTCTACTATTTTTAAACATGCCCATAGTGGTACGCCTAAAATAACCAACGTGAAGACCTTAGAAGAGATCCATTTCAGTTTCTTATCACAAAGAAGCAGACATCACAGTCCTGAAGTGCAGAAAGTTCACACTGTGGCAAATATTGTCCCTGGGTGACATGAAAGCCAACCCTGTAAACAGCATACAAGTTTTAGCAACCAGATATCTATTATGAATCCCCAACAGCTGCAGCTGGGAGCATTTTGAAGGATAAAGTATTTGCATTCTGTATGTATGGGCAGATTATAAGAGAAAACGAGAGGAAAATCTAGCGGTTCAAATCCCACTAGGCTCAAGGTTGACTCAGCCTTCCATCCTTCCGAGGTAGGTAAAATGAGGAC
>JANHFL010005486.1:0-29487 GCA_032468155.1 Oxyrhabdium leporinum
CAGTATTGCAACTTGCCAGCAGCAGGAGGTGAAGACAGCAAAAGTCAGCAGGGGAGGGCAGGGATAAACACAAAAGTGCAGGGTAAGCAAAAGAGATTTTTTGGGCAGAGTTGGGGGGATAAATGGGTGGGAGGAGTTACAACAAAGGTGAGCGCAGGAGAAGTGTGAGCTCCTGGTCTAACAATCACACAGCCCTTGCCTAAATATTGCAACTGGAACCTCTGAAACTGCCACTGGTAAGCATTGTGATCATGTGATGTTTTGTCTAACAACCGCTTCGCTTAGGAAAGGCAGTTCCATTCCCAATTAGGATCAATAAGTGAGAACTATCTGTACTGTCCTCGACTTACAACAGTTCATTTAGTTATCATTCAAAGTTACAACAGCACTGAAAGTGACTTAAGGCTGTTTTTCACGCTTACAACCGTTGCAGCATCCCCATGATTAGGTGAGTAAAATTCAGACACTTGGCAACTGACTCATATTTATGATGGCTGCAGCGTCCCAGAGCCATGTGACCACATTTTGCGACCTTCTGGCAACAAAGCCAATGGGGAAGCCAGATTCCCTTAACAACCATGTTACTAACTTAACAAGTGCAACGATCCACTTAACAACAGTGGCAAGAAAAGTCATAAAATGGGGCAAACTCACTTAACAAATGTTTCACTTAGCAACGTAAATATTGGGCTCAACTGTGGTCAGAAGTAAAGGATTATCTGTGTAATATTTGTTACAAAAAAACCCCAAACTCAATTATACAATATGTAAAATATTAACATTCTATAGAATAAAGGAATTAGTATATTCCGGATTGAACAAGATTTTGATAGTGAATTCACTTTATTGAAAGTTTACTCAAAATGGTCAGGAATTAAAAGTGTCATTAAACAAAGCCTGGTAAATTTTTACATTGACGGTAAGTAAAACTTCCAGCAAAAACTGTCCAAAAATAAATTTCTATTGATCAGGCCCTGAGCTAGTTCTAAGGTATTAACACACAACATACTCACCACCGATTTCTTAACATTCTTGTAATATGGATTCCAACCTATGCTCAAAACCACTTTATGCACATCTCCAGTTCCAACACAACCCCATCCATAGTATATGCCAGTAGAGATATCAGATGGGAAACTATCAACCACTTCTTCGGAAAAGTTAGCTGAAAAACAAAAAGATTTATATGAACCATTAAAATAACTCATAGCACATGCGAAAAGAGCAGGCAGAAAAAGTCTTAGATCAACAGATATACTTTTATATTAACAGTATCTTACTATGATCCAGGCGAGTTTGACTATAGCATAGGGTAGACTAAATATATCTACGTTAAGTACATTAATGTTTAAGTCACTCTTAAAATACGCACGTGCATACACACTCAACAAGAAGGCCAGCCTGCATTTGAACTTCCGGGAATGTTTGCAGTTTTGTAATTTATATATATATTTATTTTGGTCAGAAAAAAAATACTATGTTTACAACATAATGATAGTATTACGTTAACTAATGTAACGCACCTTATAAGATGACTTGTGTTACATGTTAGCTCCTTTAAAGCAAAAAGAGTGGAAATTTCATGAACGTGCCCATGTTCCTCATATAACCACATGTAAATATTTAACAAAAAGCCCCTTATCATTCAGGACTATCTATTGAAAACTAAGAACATTATAGTGAGCAGTTTCAAACCAGGTTTGTTAAAAACCTACATGCTGCCTCTTTCCATTAGATGTAGAAGCCCAATTCTAAATAACCACAAAATATCCCTTATGGAACCGGTTTTAATCCGAATAGTTGGGGACACTCTCTTGGCTGGGGAGTAATTTAGGTAAAGTAATTGGGACAACGGAATACCAGAAAATATGAGGGTTGTAAGTCATGTTGGGAGCCCACAATACCTCTTGTTAGTCTATGACAAATTAGATGGGTTTTGTGTAGCGATTAAGATGCTGGTCTAGAAACCAGGATACTGAATTCTAGTCTCACTTTAACCCTAAAAGCCAGCTGGCTGCCTTTGGGCCACTCACACTTTTTCAGCCCAACCCATTTCGCAGGGTTGTTGTAAGGAAAGAGGAGGGAGTTCGCCACTTTGAGTTGCAGATGGTCCTCGACTTACGATCACAATCGAGCCCAAAATTTATGCCCATTGCCCCATTTCTTGCAACAGTTAAGTGAGTCGCTGCAGTTGATCAGTTAGTAACCTGGTTGTTAAGTGAATCGTAAGCTTCCCCCTTGACTTTGCTTGTCAGAGGGTTGCGAAAGGGGGTCACGTGACCCCTTGGACCTTGCAACAGTCATAAGGATGAACCAGTTGCCAAGCATTTGAACTTCGATCACGGGGACGCTGCAAAGGTCATCCCTGTGAAAAACAGGCACAAGTCACTTTTAACAAGCGCTAGCTACAGGTAGGGGCTGAGCTGCACTTTGAACGGGACTTCGTACTACCAGACGCCCAAAAAACCCCAAGCCCAGCTGCGCTTACACTAAAGCCTCGGGGGGGGGGGGGGAGAGAGAGAGAGAGAGACCGTCCCCCCCCCCAACGCCCCCCGTCGGCCCCCAGAAGAACCCGGCAGGGGCGTCGAAGAGAAGGAGGTGCCGCCGCCCGTCCTTCCTCCCGACTCTCAACGGGAGCGGCGCCCCGCTTCCCCCTCGCTCACCTGTGCGGATGCCCAGCTCCTTGGAGCCCCGCCCGAAGCCTCGCACCACCTCTCCGCGGCAGAAGTACGGCAGGTTCTTCATGGCGACGGAGCGAAAGCAGCAGCCGCGGGACGGAAGGCGGAGGCCGCTCGAGGCTCGTATCCCGGGAAAGCGCGCCGCCGGTCCCCACGACGAGGAGCGCGGCGGACCTCGCACGATCGCAGAAGAGAACTGCCGGTGCGGAAGAGGCGGGGCATCGTCTTACGTCACAGGAGAAGCGGGGGCGGAGGAAAAAGAAGAACGGAACGCAAGAACGTTCTAGCACGTTCGGCTGTTTCCGCTTCTGCGAAGGTGGCCCCGAATACGAGTCGGTCGGTCGGCCGCCGGCGGGTAGAGCAGCCGCGTTTCCGCCCTGCGCGAGAGAGATTGGCCGGGAAATGCCGCCAGCGCGCAGGCGCCTTGGCGCTCTCCGGCGGCTGTCTGGGCTTTGAAAGTCGTCGTCATCGGAGTCTGACGTTGGTTCCGATCTGGTTTTCCCAGATGAGCTTTGTGGTTCCGCGAAACGGTTGGCGTTCCAAGCCCGGAGGCCGCCGCCGGCTTTCTGAAGGAAAGGCACCGCCTTGTTTTAGCGATTCTCGACACGCTCGACGAATGTGTGCGAACCCCCATGAAGGAAACAAATGACTTCGTTGGGGCTTAGGGCTTTGCGAGCGATAAAAGGCTTCGTTTTACTTGGGGTTTTGGTAATTAAACTATAATCCGTGTGTCACGAGGGGTCCCGGATTTTATTCTACAGGTTTAACGACGGAGTCGTTCCGCACCATCGAATAGGCTGCGTTATTTTGCTGGCAGAAGACAACATATTTTAAAAACGTTGCCCGTCCCCCACCCCCGCTTGGATCACAAGGAGCGTTTCAAACTTTAATCCGCATCATTCCCCCGATCTCGTCAGAACTGTAATGAAAGCACGTAGGGGACCAAATCGGTTTTGGGAAAGCCGGTAAAAGTGCTGGATGTTGCTGGTGTCAACTTTGAAAGTTACAAGGTGTTTCATTCAGTACATGCGGGCCCACAAATGCACAGCCTTAGCCACTGAAGTTGTCTCAAAAAGTAATGTTGCGTATGGTAAACCAAACTGGGTGATCACCAGATGTATTACACCAAAAATAGTTATCAGTTACCGTTACAGTAAGAGTTACAAACAGTTATCTCAGCCGGCTGGAAGAGTGCTGGGTGGAGATAGTTTTGTAGGCTAAATGGTCAGAAGACTAGCGGAGCACGTGCATGAACACCAAGTAGCTGAAGACACAATGAAAATTCCTTAATCTTAAACAATACACAGACTCAAGCACAGTTGAAACTGAGAAACTGAGCATCCTAGACCAAGTCAAATGCAAAAAGCTAGAGAATTCCTAGAACCTCGGCATTCAGATAAGTCAAGCCATCAACAGACACACTGACAAACCATTCAAAAGAGACAATAAAAAAGCCAAGAAAGAAGTACGTCCAGAACAAAACCTCTCCAGATAACCAAGGATTGACACTAAAGGAAGAATCGAGCAGAACAATACTCTGGTTGAGGCACTACCAAGAAGAAAATCACACCTCCACCAGCACTAGCAGAGCAAATATACATAAGTATATGAACGGGGAGCAAACCACCATGCTCAGTAGCTCTAATTATGTTACCTAGTCAGGTACTGAAATATCTGCAAGCAAACTAAAGCCCCATAACTAAATCAAGTTATAATAATCCAATACAAAGAAAAATGGATGCGCCATAGAACAAATTCTAAAGCACACATGCATACAGTATATGGGGCTCCATTAACATTCAAGTAAACATTTAGAGAAAAAGCTGAGCAGATGGCCAACCCAGATCACATCATTCAGGAATCTTCCATCACCTAAGATTCCCCAGCTGTTTCCAGGCTGTTATGTATATCAAGATAGAAAGAAAAATACAACTTCCACAGAACACCTAAAGCAGGGCTGTTAAATTTCTGGTGCATTACACTTGGCCATGCCCACGCCCGGTTTAGCAAGGGGAAAAAAAGTCCTGATACGTCACATGATGCCACCGTGACAACATGAGTTTGATACACCTGACCTAAAGTTTCAGGCTTGTTTCAGAAATGGGTTAGCAATGAAATGGAAGTGACATCATGAAAACATGCTCTCTTAAATATTTCAGTGGGGAGCCTTCTTGTGAATGAGCAAAGACATGCTTTTTTTGGAATTCACCTAAACAATCCTGACCTATTTAAAAAGTTTCTATTGGAATGTATGTACAGAATGTGCCAATCTGGTGATGGCAACTGCCAGCTGGCCTGAGGGTAGTTTCTACGCAACATATCTAGAAGGTGCAAGTTTGGTAAAAAGTCAAATCAATTAAATATTTCTCTTATGTCCACTAGATGGCAGATATTATCTGTTCTAAAAAACAACACTAGGTGTTCCAACTCCTAAGGAACAAATCACTTCAAAACTGAAGTCTGAAGTTTAAAAGAGCATGCTACATAATCTTGCTAATAATTCTTATCTGGAATGCTTGCTTGCAAATTGCATGACAGAATGCTACATTGCATGGAATCTGTTATGTTTAAGCTTATGCAAGCAAGCCCCATTTGGTTTCTTCCACCATGAAGCTACGAGATAGCTAAATATATTTCCGTTGATTTATGGTACCACTTTTGGTTCCACAAAGCTTCAAATACACCTATCTACAGTTTCTCTTGAAACTATTGTCCTCTGTTGCCACTTTGTATTGCTTTCCCACTGAATTCCTGTTCATTTAAGGCAGTGTTGTGTCCCGCTACCATTCGGAACCAGGCCACAGAAGCGGTGGTGAGCATGCGCAAGTGCACAGATCCATTTGTGGCAATGGGATGAGTGTGTACATGCAGTTCCATTTGTGCAAGCGGGATGTGTGTGGGCTCGCCACTTGCACAAATGGAGGTGCATGCATACTCACCCACCGCTGCCACAAACGGATCTGTGTGCCTGTGCATGCTCACCCGCCACTTCTGTGGCTTGGTTCTGAACGGTAGTGGGCCACAACCCTGCCTTAAATGAACATGAATTCAGTGGGAAAGCAATGCAAAGTGGCATCTGAGCTGTATATAATAATCACATTAAGCAGAAATGTGAGGTATTAGATCTATAATCAATAAAACTGACTTGTTCCTTTTGTCCTTGGAAGATGGGATTTCTGATCCTGACTACAATCTGTTTACTGATTAGTTACTGCTTACAAAAGGGGTGGATGCTATTTTTGAGACTTAATTACACATTCAAATACAGTGTCACAGAGCAAGGCTGGGAGAAAGAAGCAGCAACGCTATAATTAGTAAGAAGAGATATTCACCCTCCCACAATCTGAAATTGCCTTGGAGCTGGCTTTACTAGTCCTACTGCTGCATGACTCATTCAGTAATGTCCCAATTCTCTGTCTCCAACAGCAATGGGCAAAGGTAATTTTCATTTAACTTTGATGCTTCCTTTGACAGGGGATCAGAGTTTCCTGTAAGCCACCTCATGAGCTTTTCCTTCATCCGTGATCCCGAAATGTTTAAATGACTTTCATCATTGGCCTTGAAACTGCTGACAGTTCCATCCCAAAACTTTAAATACCCGTATTCTAAAATAACACACGTGCTTGTTGTTGCTGTTGTTGCACAGCCAACCAAATTCAGACTAGATTTGCAATTTTTGTCTATTTATCAAGTCCTTTTGGAGGAGAATGAGGATGAGGAGGACGAGGATAAGGGTATGGTATTGTTACAGTAGCCAGGAAACCACAATGCTATTGCAGAGTAGTTGTTTGGTTTGCCAAGGTACCAGCCCTGTTATAGGAAATGCTTGTGCACTTCCAACAGGTGCCGCAACCAGGAAGGTTCAGAGCTGTCAGGAATATGACTGCCTGCACACAACAGCAGCTTGTCTCCTCACTAAAGTGGTGCCTATCTACTTGTGTAGAACATGTTTTCAAACCGTTAGGTGGACAGAAGCTGAGGCGGGTGACAGGAACTCACCCTGCCACACAATGCTTGGGCTCAAACCCCAGGAGCCAAGACCATCTCCAGCATTATTAAGCTAGAGGAAGAGGGAGAGAGAGGGAGGGAGAGAGGGGGAGAGAGAGAGAGAGAGAGAGAATATTTAGTTTCTGAATACCAGGAGTCAAACGCTGCCATTTCCACTGTATTTTTCTTACTAAGAAGGGGGAAAAATCCCTCTCCACAAGGAACTAAAGGAAATTACTTTGAAGGACATGTACACTATGCAAAGGTCTGGAAAATCTTGCCATGAAAATATGCATTGATTAACAGCATTGTGGGATACTTTCATTGGCAAGCCTTGCCCTTTTTTAAAAAAAAAATATCCATTATTGCCCCGAGTTGGTCCTCCCAACAGAGTCCTTTATTACAAGTCCTTTATTACTTTATTACAAGAGTTTATATGCCTTTTAACTACAGTGAGATGATTGCAGTGTTAAAGGGCTCAATGGTACCGAGTGTTTACTTGCATATACTTTTTAAAATTAATATTTAGTGAAAAAAGAGAAGTACAAACCAAGTTCAAGCAAACAGACTCGTGAAGGCAGCAGAATATTCTAAATGGATGTCCTTGCTGATCTTGAAAAGCTGTGAGAGACCATGGGGAACCCCAGAGCTATAGACTATCATAGATTGGGAAGTCAAAAGAATGCAGTAAAAGGCCAAAACCTCTCCATAGCTGGAAAAGAAAAATAGATACCCAAAAGAAAAAGACATGCCTATGTCCGTAAATCATCAGGAGTTGTGTTCAACTCCAGAGAAATTTAATTAATGCACTATAATGAATCTCAACTCCTTCCACTTGATTACATATCAAAGGTATTCTCCTTGCCCCCTTGTTCCTCCTTCTCCTGTATTTCAGGAGGTGTTAACTCATGGAGAAAATGAAGTTAAGGCTACACTGGAAAAGAGTGTGTGTGTCTCTCATGGATTTTGTGGCCAGTGTGTTTTAACAGTACTGCTACTGATCATTTTAGTAGCTGTCAGAGCATTTATACATAAATTAATCATCTAAGTTATGTTAAGCAATAGCATTAAAGTTCAAAATGAGGAACCAGCTAAATGGAAAATCAGCCATCAACCTGATTCTGTATCAGTAAACCACACTGTTAAGGAAGGAAATGTTGCAAAGGTGACTCATACCCAAGTTTCATTTCAAATAGTCTCTAGTGTTAAAATGTAAATAGAATTCATCAGTTTCTCATAAAGATCCTCCAGTCTTTCCCTGCAGCAACAGTTATAACATATTAATGTAGTTTTAATTGAAAGGCCCCATGTTAGCCGGTAAGAAAGATGATTTGGTTAACTTTCATATGAGCTATTATTCTACTTGGGCTGTTAAACTTTCTGTCTTGCCTCTCAATTGCTCCAATCAATGTTTACCAAGGTGAAATGCCAATACCTCTCATATTATCCCAAATACCTAATTTTACAGGGGCTAAGCCCTTATGGTGGGGGCTTGGTTTCTGTTGCTGTACACCCAGGGCTATCTTTGAACACCAACGTTCAATTAAGCAAACTCCATGGACAACTTAGAGGCTTTGAATAAACCATTAGAGAAAAGGTTGGCTAATTCTTTTGGTGGCCCTTCAAAGAAAGAACAATCTGCAAATTGAGTTACACTGGAGGAATCCAAGCCCTTCATAAGGCTCCTACTAATCAGTGGTCTGTGGAATTGATTAATATAGAGTAACTGTGGATGACTGTAACAAATTATGGCTTCCATTCACTGATGTATGTATGTTTATAAATATGTTTTCTTTTTTGTTATTGCTTTTATTTTGTTCTTTTACATTCTTTTATTATTTACTTTATTATTTAATCACATTTAAATAATCTATATATTAAATAATAAAATGTATTAAATTGCCATGAGAAGAAAACTAAATGACACCCCTCCCCCCGAGATAAAAAAATGAAACAAACTAAAAGTAAATAAAAAAACCTGAAAGAAATCCAAAGCCACCTAAATTGTATATAAAATAAATATATACTTCCTTTTAAAAGGCAGAATTACAAGTGACTATGCCCATAACATATATACCGAAGTCAACTTGGGAGAAGATCCAAACTTTTTAAAACATTCTATATGTTTTTCAATATACCCTAGAAAGATGGGTTTTTTTTTTCACCAAAATGAGTTTTTAGATTATATGATACACCTGACATTCCTTAAAATATTTAACACCCCCCCCAATGCAAAAGAATTCCTGGCATTATTATTTGTTGGAGTGGCAGCTTAATTAAATTGACATCTAATTATATAATTATTACTTTAAAATTCTTAATAAATAACTTTTATAATACATATAATAAAAAGTCTGAATGGAAAAAAAATAAAGGAATCAAAGTGTACATGCGGCTAAAAATATATTTAAGTCTATTAACAGAACTTCTGTTATTCATGGAAATCTCTACAGGCTTGTTGTCAAATTAAATTAAATTAAATCAAATCAAATTAAAATCAAAATATACAAAAGAAATATTCTGAAAAACCCGTAGATGTTAGGAATCCCATGGGAACATGCTGAAGGACCAAAACCAAATCCTGTGTAGTTGACTCTACTATATATTGGTATACGTTAATCCACTAAAGCAGGGGTGTCAAACTTGCATCATCATGGCGGTGTCACGTGGCTTATCATGACTTTTCCCCTTCGCTAAACCAGGAGTGGGCGTGACCAGCACATGACGCATTCGGTCCATGGGCCGCGAGTTTGACAGCCCTGCTCTAAAGCAATGAATCATTTCTAGCATTGAACATCTGGATGGGTAGCTGTTAGTTGTTTGAAATAATTAACCATCTATTAAGGATTTTAAGGATTAAAATAATTAACTGTCTTTTAAGGTTTAAATTTCCTCATGCAAAGTTTCCAAGGATATGCCAAATATTGCTGGATATACACAGAAAGTCTTCAACCCTTGTTCTCTGGCTATACAAATAGTCCTCAACTTACAACAGATCATTTAATGACCATTCAAAGTTTCAACAGGACTGAAAAAAAGTGACTTGGGATCGTTTTTCATACTTACGAGCATTGTAGCTCTCCATTGTCACATGATCAAAATTGGCAACTGGCATGTATTTAAGATTGTTGCAGTGTCCCAGGGTCACACGATCACCTTTTCTGACCACCTGACAAGCAGAGGCAACAGGAAAGCCCCAAACTCTTAAAACAGTGTTACTAACTTAACAATTGCAATGACTCACTTAACAACTGTGGCAAGAACAGTCGTAGAATGGGATAAAATTCACTTAACAACTGTCTTGCTTAGCAACAAAAATTTGGGGCTCAGTTTTGGTCATAAGTTGAGGACCAGCTGTAATTGGTAAAATTTATTGTACTTCTTTACCTCTGAAAGATAGATCTAGACGCAACATAAACTTTTTATTCCTGTATTCTAAATTTGTTGCCATTTTGGCTGTTTATATTTTTGTCACAACCAGCTCTCTGAATAAATTTAACAACAATAGGATCACTAGATTGTGACTATAGTAATTGCTTCTACCGTATACATTCAGTATAATTTGTCTGAAACTGTTAGATAGCTTCTATTAAAGAAGCGAGCAAACTATTTTTCTCTTCTTGGATGCTATCTAAGACATCTTGGCTACTTTGAGTTATTGTAATATCTTGAACAGTTGAAAATAAAATTAATTTAGCATTTGCTTCAGCCTGTCTCTTTTAAATGCTTCTGATGCTATTGGAACGATGTAGGTTTAAGTGCAAGACAATTTGGGAGTCTTAGCTATATTATCATAATTTCGTCACCGAATAGGCCTATTAGCTTTCGATGGGGTGAAAGGTAAAATGAAAAGCAGCTCTTTGTAACTATTCCCATCAGGCTTCTTTTAAACACAATTTTTAATGCTGTTAGTAGTGGCACCCTTGCCGTACCTCTATGTTCTTTACCTGGAACTCCCGCTTCTTCCTGCTCAATGATAACACACCTCATGGACTGCCCAAAATTGCTGTTGCTAAGTAATGCACATGACATGATGTTTTCACATAGCTTAGAGAGAGCTATCCCACTCCCAATTGCCATTATAACCTGAGGACTATTTGTACCTTTCTTGATATTATTACGGACATCTAGAAAAGCATCACTCGAGTTTGTGTTGTTTTTATGTTTGTAAATTGCATCTATCACCACAAATTATTAATTTGTTATAGCTTTGGGACAAGCGCATGAAATGAATCCTTCATTGGAAAAGGGGACTTTTTCCCCCCACAAGACTTATTTTATTTATATTCCTGGATTTATGCGTCACTTCAGTTGAAACCCTATGTTCTCACTACCAAGAATTCATGAGTCATGATAATGTTGATTTCAACCAATTATTTAAATTCAACTATATTATGCAGTAAAGATACTATGATTGCAGAGTCAGAGTGCAGTTGTTACAATATTCTGTGACACAAATAGACGCTTATCACTCCAACACACACACTTCTTCCATTCCAACAATATGTTGGACCTTCTTCCCCTGTATCTTATACTGTCCCATTGAAGGAAGCTGGGGATAACAAGTAATAGATTTTTGTGTGTGTGGAAAGCTAATTTATCTGATCAGGTCTCTGGTATTTCAGCACTGTTTTTCATTTATTTGGCGTTTATATTTTACTCCAGGTTCTAATTTGTGGAACTCTATGAAATATAGTAAATATTGCAAATCCGGAGTTTTCCATCCTCAAATCTAGTAGATATCTGGAATTCTAGCAGTGAAGATGGTTGGGCCCCATCAAAATATTTGATTCTTCTAATCTTGATTTTCCAGGAGGCAAGCATTTAATACACAACACACTGTAAAATTAGTGGGGTTGACCCAAAGAGAAACTCCACCCAGTGAAACAGATGTGTTACAGGCAGATATCATTTGTGAATAGCCATGTTTAGAGCTCTTAAATTCACATTCATCTGTGAAATTCTCTTAATAATAAATGAGGAATACATTACAAAAAATACTAACATGTAAAACAATAGCAATCTCCCTTTTAATTTGCTGGAATTTCTGTAAAATGGAGACTGAACACATCACTAATTGTGAGGACCTAATTGTGTTCTAAACATCACAACCTTTTATTAGATCACGAAGCAATTTTCTATTACTATTACAGGAAAGGACAACATTCAGCTTCTGGAACATGAGCTGTATACCCTCTATTCCTGTAGATATGCTGGTGCAGCATAACTTCATCAAAGATGGAGGAAGAATCAGAGAATAAGTATTCTCAATATCCATTGAGTAAAGAAAGAGAACAGGCATTCTCAATGTAAATTGAGACTCTAATATCCTTCAGATCCTATCATAATGACCAATAAAATTATAGAAAAATAATCATCCACTGAATTCATCAATGAGATTTTTTTAAAAAAAATATGTCATGTAATTCATTTAACAACTGTGGCAAGCAAGGTCATAAAATGGGGCAAAATTCACTTAATAAACATCTCACTTAGCAACAGAAATTTTTGACTCAATTGTGGTCGTAATTCGAGGACTATCTGTACATACATGTATCCATGAAGTCACCTAAAATCTAGTTCAACTGGATGGGACTTTAATTTATCTGAGACTGAACACGCAAAGCGTCTTCTCTACTTTAACTCTGATCTAGCCAAAATCAAATAATTACTTTACAAGTGAAAATTAAGAAGATTCACTGAAGAATATATGCAAAGGTTGCTTTGAGGAAAGACTTGAAGAAATGTAGAGATAACCCTCTGAGCACCGAAGAGATTTTCCAGTTGATCTAAATTGAGAACAAGTTTTAGAACTCAGATTGGTGCATGTTTCTTTTAAATAAAGAGATAACAAACTAAATTCACTCTACTTATTATCACATTAAACAACCAAGATATTATTATCATAAATATAAGACAATAATGAATAAAAATTATGAGAAATTCAGAATTGCTGGTAGATATTGTATACTTCGGTCTCTTTCTTGGGGTTCTTGGGATCAGCTTCAAATCTGCTTAATAAAACAAACAAAAATCACCTGCTGTACTTCTCATTACATTCAAGGTTTTTTTTTAAAGATAAAAACCATTTCAAGCAAGAAAAAAAAGAAAAAAGAAAGCAAAACAATAATTTTTGTCCTCTTCAACCCATACAGAATTCTTAATTCCATAATATGTTACAAGGGTAAGAAAATGAAGAGCAAATTAAAAATGTAAGAACATAAGGCTAGTTCTGCTGGACCAGGTCAAGACTTAATTCAATGTTTGCAAACTGGAAGTGGAGATAAAGCCCTCTCTTACTCATGTTCCCTCTTAGCGGAAACTGAATCTACATACTTAAAGTCAATAAAAGATTTAACAATAAAGAACTAAATATCTGTTGCCCTGGTGATCAACAATTAATCCAAGCATTTTAATTGCATTGGGCATATATGCATTTTATATATATATATATGTCTCTGACTTTTTTATGTTGAAAAGGCTATGAAGGTAAATTCTCTATTTTCTGAAAATGTTAATTCCCTTTCTAATAATTGCTTTTCCATGCAATAAGAAACTCTAAAAATATCTTGTTTTTTCAGTATTTTCTTTCGGAACATCTCATGAGAGACTCGGAAACATTAATTGACAAATATACTAGTTGACTAAAGTGAATATGAACTATAAAGAAAATCCATAAGATACACACCATTTTCTCTCCTGTCCCAACCTATCAAGCCAAAATTATTGCAATAGATAATTTATTCCATCACTCTCTGATTTGATATACAAATCTCTGCAGCCTGGTGCTTCTAATTGTGCTGAATTACAAACCACTTGGAAGCTCAGCTAATATCACCATTGGAGGCTGGTTTATTCACTGGGATCACTTACTCTGGATTTGGATAATTGCTTCTTGCAATGTGTAATCCTAGTCATTCATTGCAAGCCAGAAAATAGTTGATGGCTTAACAAGCTGTTTCTATAAACTTCAGTCAACTAATTTATTGAATACAAAATGTGTTTAAACTACTTTTTCAAAAATCTGGGTCAAAATTAATTATAGCAGTCTTGGAAGATGCTAAAATATGAATAAACTAAAATAAAACTGCTTGCTTCCTCATCACACCATCTAAAAGTAGCAGAGCAGTTTGAAAGCTCCTTATAAATTTCATTGAATCGTTATTTAGTGTAGCTAAGAAATTCTGTTAAATGTTAATTAATTAAATAAAAAGCAAAAATCCAGCATATGGAAATACACTGAAAGAACAATTACTACTGAATTTCTGTCAGGCAAAATGTTTAAAACATTTTTAAACATTATGGCCACAACCTTGATGTGGGCATAAGAAGAGAAATTGTATTTACACAGGATATATAAAATATAAAGTTCAAATACAGGACTATTAACTAATGCAGAGACATTTCTTTCCTCCTCCTTATGTCTCAAAAATATCATCATTCAAAGCCAGGGTTCTTCAAATATAGGTAAGTCTTGTCTGAGTATCAATCTAGAAACATCAAGAGGGGAAAAACTGTCTTGGTCCCAGAAATACAAAAAGCCCAATGTATTTATTCTTGTATGTTTTATATAATTTCACTGACCAAAACATTTAATGAACATTTTACATTACAAAGGTCTGTTTCATAAATGAAACATTTGTGGGGAAAGTTAATATGGACTCCCAATTCAATTGCTCTTTTTGGAAGGCCATCAGTTCTACAATAATCCAAATGAGCAGTAGGTAGTAGCAGAGAGACATAGACATTGCTAATGGTTTGCTATTGTTCTGCAGTCTTCTGAAATGTGCTTCCCATATTTGTTGGCCTACTTTTTTTCTTGGAAACTTGGAAATACTTATTGCTGACTTTACAGCTGCATCTGTTCACAATTTAATGAACTTTGCAGTATCCACATGTTTAATATATTCTCTACTTTTTAAATAGGTAACGCACAGTGAGCTTGTTTAATTTACAGGCATATTGCAGCTATTTTATAGAAAATATGCCTGGTTCTACTTTAAACCATCTTCAAAGAAAACAAAAACCAAAATAATAAATTCATTAGAAAAATTCTTAAATGTCAGAAATTGAAATATATTCCTTTTCTTACATGCCAGACAAAATCCTCTAAGTGGGGGTATGTAAAACAGAGAAATGCAATCTTTACCTTACTCAGAAGTAAGCTAAATAAGCCTTCAATAGCAATTATTCATAAGTAAGGGTGCATAAGATTACAACCTTACCTTCTTTCATCATTAAAATACATTCTTTAACCATTAACATTAAAAATGTTCTAATTTCTCACATTGCTTCTGAATTAACTTGCACTGTTTATGAACTCAACTTGGAAGCCAACTTGATCATTACCAGTCAAATTTCTTAGGATTACAGAAAAATAAAACCTTTCTAATAACTTTCTTATTTTTGGAGGATTAGAGTGTGTCTCCATTAAAGAAATTGCTTCTATTTAAGCAATAAATGTTTGACCTTTAAACTGAAAAAAAAGTTAAATGTAAAACCAGTGGTGTTCTGAGAAGAGACATTTGTTTCTTCGGTTTCTAAGTTTCCCAATTTTAATTAGTTCAGTGCTGTATCAGAGCAGTGGCTGAGATTTATTGCTGTTGCATGGCACCAACATGGAGACTGAAGGAAAAGTTTGAGGTTTACCTTAGTTTTTAAATGAATTATTTCTATTCTTAATTTATAGGATAGTACTGGAATCCAGTGCATTTGCTTTTCCTCCACAGAACAAGTACTTCATCAATAATATTGCTGTATGTATGTATTGTGTGTAAAGACAGTATGTATGTATGTACACAGAGAGTCTTGACTTATGACAGTCGCTTTGAGATCATTTGAAGTTACAATGGATCTTGGGGGGGATACTTACGACCAGGATTCGAAGTCCTGATGGTTGTTCCCCCACAATCACGTGACCAAACTTCAGGTGCTCACCAATCGGCTGGATTTACGACTATTTGCAGCATCCCATAGTCACATGATTGCGGTTTATGACAGACTGCCAAAAATCAGGATTTACTTCCACTTTTTTGGGGAAAAAACTGTGCCTAACATTGGCTTGTTTGAAGACCATGTCATTTGCTTAATGACCAGCACAAAAGTTGTAATATCTGATCAGTCACATGAATAACCAGTTTTACGACTGTCATGACTTACCACCATAATGGGCAGGCTCCACTATTGTCATTGGTTGAGGACTACTTGTTCATAAAGGTATCGGTATGTTACACTTACAAAAGACCTTACACCCAAACCTGTTCTACATTTTACCCAGTCTACTTTTATTGAAGTGTTCATTATCTCCCCAAATACAGCTATACTGTGGAATCAATCTGGTTATTTTTGACATTTCCTGAAAGCATAACAAAAGTGCTAGAGAATGACTGATTCACATCACGTACTAATGATCTGGCAGATGTTCTTTACGGCTTGATTTAGAAGTCAATAAGTTTATAATCTTAGAAAAAGCCTGGCCACTGTATTCTTCCCCCAGCTGCATTAAGTCCATTTCTTCCAGCAGTAATGCCTACAGGAAGTTCAGCCAGGGAAACAAAGTGACCAGAGGAAAACTGAATGAAGTCATTTGGGACCTAATCAGTGATACATCTTTTCCCCATTTTAAACAGACCAGCAGGGTTTTGGAAATGTCTAGTGACTTTTTGAAATAGATGCCACAAAGTCCTCTAAGACCAGTAGACTCACACATATAAGGAAATCATGTAATATCTAATCAATGCTTCATTATGTGGGCAGACGCCTTGAACAAGCAATGGTCGTGAACTCTGCTTGGAAGCCAACTTGGTTATTACCAGTAAAAATTCTCAGGTTAACAGAAGAAGGCTGACTCCTGATGTTTGCTCCCCTTCCTGTATTCACCCATTTGACTCAGATATAATCTCTGTAGATAAAGGGCTTCAACTCCCCCCACCCACCCCCCAAGACCATATCCAGGGTAAATCCAAACAGATAAAAGACATTCCTCTATCTCCTAGAAGAATAGGATTAAAATATCAACAATCTTTGATATGCTGATGATACAACTCCTCTCTCAGAAATCAAAGAAGGCCTGAAACATCTGATCAAAGAAATCAAAGAAGAAAATAAGAATTTTGGTCACTTTCTGAACAACAAAAGACGAAACTCATGACCACTTTGCAAGGAAGGGAAACGTCAAAATAGTAATTTGACAATGAAGAGACAGAACATGTGGAAAAATTCACTTTGCAAGAATCACAGATTGCTCAAAGCGGTGAACGCAGCACAGAAATAAAACGTTGAATTGCACTGTCTCACACAGCAATGATGAACATAAGCCAAATATGGAAAAGAAAGGACATCAGCCTAGAAACCAAATGTTGGTTAGTCTGGTCTATTGTTCCCCATAGACACCTATGGTTTGGACCTTAAATACAACAAGACAAGAAAATTGACTTGTATGAGTTCTAGAGAAGCTCCTGCATATTCCAGCAAAAGTAACCAACAAGCAAGTGCTGGAGCGCATAACACCAGATATGTCACTAGAAGGCAAAATCATGAAACCACATCTCACTTATTTTAGTCATGCCGTGTGGGGAACTCACTGGAGAAAGCAATTATGCTTGGGAAGAGATAGTGGTAAAAGGAAACCGGGCTATCAAAGAACACGGTGGCTGGACACCATCAAGGCTGACGCATAGAAAATAGCATAGAAAAACTCAAGTAATGTAAGATCGGAAGACGTGGAAAGGTATGGCCCATAGAATCGACAAGAGTTATACACTACTAAATAGATATCAATGGTAACTTCCCCAGATGGGGGCTTGGGAGTTGTTGGGGATGGGTATGCCACAGGCCAGCTAGTCTTATATCCTCGATGGGGAAAATAAGATGCCGTTCAGGAATTCTGGTACTTGAAGTCCACAAGTCATAAAAGGGCCACCTCTGCTCTAAATGTTGGCCAGCACCTATCTCCTTTCTACCATCTGAGGGAGTCAGGGAGGGGGGGGCAGCCTGTTCTCGACCTCAGACCTCTTCCTTTTATGCATGCTCTTTCCTCCCCTGCTGGCATGCTGACTGTGTTCCTCTTACTTGGTTTCTGCAACCACACGGGCTGACTTTTGCACACACCATCGAATTGCTTCACTTACGTTAAAGAAAATGGTTGATTTTCAAAGAACCCCCCCTCCCCTTTCCTAAGTTCACAGTCTGTGGTGTAGGACCGAAGGACCGAGCCTGCGCCGTTTTTCTTAAGTCGGCAATTGGGGGGTAGCCCTGCCAAGGGCACCAAATATTTTAAAAAAAACCGACCCCGCAGGCACTCAGATCAGAGGGAGGCCGTGGGTCGATTGACGAGGGGGGGGACAAAGCCGGCAGATTGGGGGCCCGCGCTTTTATCGCGGCTTGTTTAACCGCGACCGACTGAACGGCTAGCAGGCGGCACCATGTGATCTGCTTTGCCCAGTGCCCTCCCTTCGCACATTCCTGCAAAATTTCAGCCTTCGTTCTCCATAAATCCCGAATAGATAAGGCGGGATGAGGAGGAGAGGAGAGGAGCTGAGCGAGGGGGTGAAGAGGGAGCGAGCGCCTTGCAGTTTCTAAAGCGGCCCAACCCCTCCAGGTGACCTCTACCCCAGTAAAAGAAAACCCGCCACAGAGCAGGAAACTCCCGGCTCTTACACGAGGGTGGTACGCCGACCGTCCCGGCCGGGAGACGAAGAGAAGCGGCCGCCGGGGAGGGGCCAGGAGGGATGGGGCCGCGCAGGGGGCGGGAAAGCGATGAGGTCCTCGCCTCTTTTTGGGTATTCCTCTCCTGCAGCTCGACGGCCGGAGCTTCTTTCCGATCCCCTGGCAGGTAGGGCGTGCGCTTGTTTTCCTACTCTTCCCAATTGGATGCGCCTCGGTTCTCCCCTCTCGTTCCCTCCCTGTTTTTTTTTCCCCTTGGGGCAGGCTTGGCTTTTTCTTAATTTTCGAGGACTCCTCAGAAGCGCGCTCCCGATCCCCAGCCGCCGCGCTTTTAGGGTAGATTGCGATCCTGAAGGTGCGCCGAGGGAGCCGATCCCACCGGAGCGGAGAGGAACTTTGCCCGGGGCCAAGTTGCAGAGTTACTTGGGGGAAAACCCGGGGACTTGCGGTGTTTTTTTTTCTTTCTTCCGCTATTGAAAAGTAGCTTGCACGCTTGTTCTCCCGATTTAGGAGAATCTCCTACCTCGGAGGAAATCTCCACCAAACTTACCTTCTCTTTATGTCTAGTATCTACAATGGATTTACTGATTGGAGGGGTGGGGAATACTACGAACCGACGGGAGGTATTAATGACCGCTTTTGTAAATGTTGTTTTATTAACGTATAGCGAGTATGTTTTACCTCTGCTTAATACAAGCCTCCCTCGCAGTCCATTTTCCTGCCCGAATTTTCCTCGAAAGGGAACAACAGCAAAAAAGACTTGGCGGCGCGCGGAACTCCGAAGGGGCTGGGGAGTTGCCTCCATCTCGCTTTCTTTCCCCTCTCCGCCCTTGGGCTGCAGGGGAGGAGGAGGAGGAGCGCCATTTATCAACATCGGGGACAGGTGGCTCTTTCGGTCGAGCGAGCGAGGCCTTGACTCGGAAAGTGGTGGGTTGTTGGGCGTTTTCCACCTCGCACGTGGAGAAATGCAGTCGGGTGGAAAACCGCAGTCTAAACGTAAACCTTCAGCAGAATGGTGCGAAAGGGACGCAGAATGGAGTTTTACAACTGGGAGGAAGCAAGGTTTTGGCCCTCTCGGTTGAAGAGGGTAGCTGCTCTTTCCTGTGTAAATCAAACAAGAAGTTCCCTAGCGCTCTTGAGAGGCTAACGAATGCAATCCAGGGACCAAAGTGAACTTTCTCAGCTGCACAAAAGGGTGCTTTGCATTATGGAGGATAAATGGGAAGGAGCTAATTGCGCACGGGCAGAAACAAAGTACAAAGTAATTGTGGGATGCTCATGTGGAGTTTCAGTAGATGGGAGAGTAAGTTCATAAAGCAGGGGTGCAAACTTCCTTTTGTTGGTAATCTGACTTATCAGCTCTGGCAGGTTTCAGAGCTTCGTTTTTAGACCACTACATCCTGCCTAAGCCAATGCCTGCAGCCACCATCCAAGAAGCTCACTTCCCCTTCTCTCCCCCCTCCCCCATGACTGCAACCCTGATCCACAATCGGCCTCCTAGCTTAAAATGAGATGTTGAACTTTGAAACTTGTCAAAGTTGGTAACCAGATGATCAGCAATAAAGAACAGTGAAAGTGTTGATCTGGACATGGCATAATTGGCTCCAGATAACTTTGGGTCAAGACTTTAGTAGGAGAGATAAGAGTTAATGGAATGGCAGTAGGCATGTACATGTTGCATCTGACCGGCAAAGCCGTGGTGCTGAGAGCACCAGTAGAGAGAAAAAAGTTGCAGTGCTGGGCGCTGGGCTTGAGCCAGCAGTATGGATCCAGCTGTAGCCTCTGACTCTTGAGTCTTCCTGCCTTTAGTGGAAAAGAATGCTGGTGTTGAGTCATTTTAGCCATTGTCTATCCACTGCAGGATGAAGAGCTCCTCCGCGTGCTTCCAACCAATACCTGAGTTCTGAGCTTTCTTTTGCTAGTTGGGCCTGCAATACCTTCTGATGTGGTCGATCCATCTTGTTTTAGGTCTCTCGTAGACACTTTTTATCCAGTGGGATCCATTCTATGACTGCCTTGATCCACCTGCCATCAGTTCTTCTTGCTATATGACCAGCCCACTTCCATTTCAGTTCTTTTACTCTCTTGGTGAGGTCATATATTTTTATTTGTTCCCTAATCCATGTGCAGGTCTTTCTATCTTGTCTTGGAATGCTGACCATGTATCTTTCCATTGCTCGTTGCTCCATCTGTAGCTTTTATAACGATTGTGAGGTTAGTGTCCAGGGTTTACTGGCAGATGTTAGAGCACGTACCATATAGTGATCGAAAACTTTTCATGTTTTTTGTTCAGTTATAAACTATTATAAAATACATAAAATATTTTATAACCGAATAAAAACGTATAAACAAAACCTTTTCTCTTCATGCATAGGGGGAGTTTTTCTTGAAAATTATGCTTAGCTTGCCTAATGCTGGCCAACCACAATTAACATAACATTCAATTTCCCTTATTGTATCATCTTTGTTGAGATCCATTGGCCACGGTGTATATATATAGTAGTTTACTACATCTAGTTCTTCTCCAGATATAAAAATATTTTTGGGTGAATTTATTAAACACAACTTGAATAATGGTATAAACATGAAGTGGTATGGAAACAAAGTGGGAATATTCAGAATTTTTTTTTAGATGGAATGTGGTGGGGGGGGCACATTCGTTTAATAGGAATAAAGAGCCCCAGGAAAAGCCTTTCTTCTGGATCTGACTCTAGAGAAGCAGTGCTGCATTTCAAAGAGAGAGGCATAAAACTGAAATGGAAGCAGGCTGCTGAACACCATCAAGACAATGAGCCAAAAAGGGCTTTATAGATTTGACAAGTGCTGCAGCAAACAGAAGGATAAAATTAAAGTTTGAATCTTTAGGAAGGGATTATTGTGGCAACTTTTTTATTCCCACTTGTTTGAGAACAGCAACATCAAAATGCCTCCTTAAATTAAATTCTATCCTGAGGGGGAAAACCCCCCAAGAGTTATCAGGAGTAGAATCTCTGCGGAAGGACTGAGTTCCATGCAGTTTTATTTCCCCAAGCAGAATCCCTGCTGTTATGTCACTTCACACTTGTGTTCCATCACTGGCACTTTCTGCTGTGTATTTGGCAGGCAGGACAATGTTGAAGGACTTCTACATATCTACAGCATATCTCTTGGTCTGTCCTTTAAAAGCTTACTTAATGTAATTTCATGTAATTTTAGGATTAAAATTTGGGCATGAAAAATCAAATTATGTCTTCAGTTTCCATTTGTGTTCTTTTATTAGCTTGTAATCCTTTCTATATGTGCTTACTGTGAGATGGCTGTTATTTGTTTGCCACTCGGAATTGCCTCGAACTGCCAGATGGGCAACAAATAATTTTGATTATAATAGACTTTTATGGGGATATGCTCAAAATGCAACTCGGGTCCATTAATAGTGAGATGGCCGGCATACAAATTTAATAACTAAATCTGTCAACTGACTATACTTAATATTGTTTGCTTTTAAAATCTAGAGGGTACTCCTAGCTCAAGGCAACTTTCTTCTGTTGCAGTCAAGAAATGTTCTAAACTAACATGTTCTGTTTCTATTAGTCCTTAATAGAAAGTCCAAGCTACTATTTGTTTACAAAAAATAAAACAAAATTGTCAGCGCTCCTTCTTTTAAGCCAACTCTATATACAAAAGGGAAGGTTTTACACCTGGTTAAACAACATATCATCTTCCATGTTCAAACGCTGGCACAATATGTTGTAGCTGTATACCAGTGCCTCTTTTTGAAGCTCTTCTGTTCAAATGGATCCTTTTAAAAATTAGCGATAGAAGATTACAGGTGACTGAAGTATTAAGAGTCTCTTTTGTTACAAATAATTGGTTTTCTTATTTTGGGTTTCTTTTCTGACAGGAGACTGGCCAATGTATAATATTATACTCTGCAAGATTTGTATTATGATCAATGCCATTTTGAAAAAGGTTTTTCCTTTACCCTAGCATTCTTTAAGATAATCCTAGATGGAACTTGAAACCATCATTGCATCTGGTAGCTCATTTAAATGGCTCCATCCGTATTCAGCCTGAAAACTGATTAAACACAGATTCTACAGCTTGAAAATCTGCTACTCTTAATTTTGAGTTTTTCTCCATTTTGCCTGTTGAACAGCTTTAAAGAAGTCTGCAGTTTATACGTTTTTCATGGCTTTTGGATTAGCCTAACTCAGTTTATTACATTGTTGATTTGTTAAGTTTATTTCCCATCATCTCTATTTCCATTCCTACAACAGCAGTGTTGTGAGTTAAGCTGAATGGAGAGAGAACAATTGGCCCAAAGGTGAGTTTGTGTGACTAAGGATACACTTGATTTGCTCTCTTTGATCCTAGACCAACTACCTGGTATATCTGTCTAATTGTCTTCTCAATTTGTATTTTTCTTTTTTCCTTTCCCTCAGGTGTTCCTACTGGTATTTATGATTTCTTTCTTAGAACTAAACCTATACCTACCAATTTATATATATTTATACATAGATATGATAACAGTGTTCCAATATTTGAGAAGCTGCCACAAAGAAGAGAAGGTCAGCCTATTTTCCAAAGCTCCAGAAGGCAAGGCAAATTTTGAAACACTGAGAAGAATCAACCAGTAGAATGGCTTGCCTTCAGAATTTGTGGGTGCTCCGTCTCTGGAGGCTTTTAAAAAGAAACTGGTATAGACACACTTGCTCGAGCAGATTACTAGAAGATGACCTCCAAGGTCCTTTCCAACTCTTGTTATTCTGTGTTCTATAATGCAAATGAGATGGTATTTGGGGTAAGAAGTGATACCTAGGAGTTTGTTCTATCTTCCTTATATACAGGCTGACAAGTTAGCAGTGGAGATTAAGGAAAGAGCTTCAGCAAAGTTCAGAGGCCTGCTTTTTGAATGTATCTTACTATGTTTCTGTTCTATACATCATGTATTATAACAGCTTTTCTTCAGCTCCTAATGTAATGGTGTTACCAGCAGTGGCTAAACATTATGTTGTTTTTGAGCCCAAGAAGTTAATGTTTTGCCAGTTAAGGTTTTCTTCTTTTTTTAAAAAAGGACAAGCAGTTTTTGTGCCCAAGAGGTTAATGTTTTACGGGTTAATTTTTTTTCCAGAAGACAAGCAATTTCATGTGGTGATATGCAGATGCCCCTCCCCCATATCTTTTATTTTAAGCATCATCATCTGAAATATCAGATTTTTGAAGTCATTCATATAGAAATACACACACACACACACTGAGGATTGCACAGCAACCATCTAAGGAATTTGCAAAAGTTTTGTCCCCTCCTTTGAAAGTCCCATTACCAATTCCTAAGGCCCATGAACACATTATTCATATTAACTGGTACTTTGCACTTAAGACCAATGAATGTTCAGTGCAATATAGCTACTCATTAAAGCAGAACGGGAAGAAGAATGATTACTACTCTCTTTCAGCAATGCCTAAGTCCTTATAAATTAGGTTAGTTGCTAAATTTTAGCATCAATAAGTGACCAAAGTCTTTAACTCCATCTGGTAGATCATATTTCTCAATGAATTTGCACCAGAGAAACATATAATTTCTTTTTTGAGTTGTTGAGTTGCTTCCACTCAGTGATTCTACTTGGGTTATAATAGAACAGCTTCAACTTTTAACAGATGCTTTCTTTATCTATTTATGAAACAAGTACAGTACTGTATACATACTTGTCTCACTACAAGTAGCTACTATACAGGTTACAATTCTGCATTAAGTGATTTGTGCTCAAATGCTATTATACTGATTAAAGCAGGATGTGTGTGTATACCGATACACATACACACACACACACACAAATTGAGTTTCTCCAGAATGGTGAGTAAGCTGTCTATTTAAAACAGATTTCCTCTGTAACTTCTTCAAAAGTAGCTGCTTTTCTTTTTGGTGTTATGAGAATATGTAACTTGAAAACTTGAGCATATTTTTCTGACATTGTTAAAATAATTTAATGCACTTGGTTTTTTGAGGCTAATTTCTCATCACTGACCATGTTATTCGAGGGTATGTTACATGTAGACCTAGACTTCAAAGTTAACAGATAAATGTATCTACTTGTCACTTTATAAAAAGTAAAGCTCTCCATAAACATTTAGGGTCTTTTCAGATTTGGTTGAAATAATTTGCGGTATTGGGACACCATTGTAATACTAAACAACTTTCAAACATTTTGAAGGAGGATTTTTTTCCCCCCAACTTACCAATCAAGGATACTAGGAGTATTAACTCTGAGAGACCGTGTAGGATGGCGTGGCCTGGCGTGCTAAGGTCCCTTGGGTTGCAAAGAGTCGGACATAATGAATGGACAAGTCAAGGATACGTACAGTGTCATTCATTTTTTAAACCAAGTTAATCGTTGCATCTCTGCTAAAAGTTGCTTGCAATATTGTCTCTTTATTATTCACTTATTTTATTAACTTGATTTGTATGGAAGGTGTGCGTGTCAAAAGTATAAATCCCTTTGCATTAAGAAGTGTTATTAGTGTTGAGAGAGTTACACTAGGGAGGTCAGATGCTGACTATTTTTTTTTTTGGGGGGGGGGTGTCTTGATAAACCTGAGAATTCTAGGAAGGGTAATGCCTGTTACTATCATGGCACAATTACTTTGCCTCCCATAGAAGATGTGCTCTTGAAACACACAGTCTTTCAAGAATGGATCTTGACATCCATTCAAAAAATAGTTTTAGAATTCTGAATCTCTTCTAGATCTCAGAAACCTGGCATCTCTCTTAAGTTCCTAGACTCTAAACCACGATTGTCTGCATGCTTGCCTATGAACTACTAAAGATGTAGCTGCAAGTAAACAGTTTCGTGTTTTCCTGGCACTATGCCTCTTTTTCTAAGTTGTGAAAAGAATAGCTGTGTAACGGGAGGGTAAGGAGTTTTTTTTTTTTAAGGTGTATGAGTTACCCATTTGGACTCTCTGCTGTTCCAAACAGGTCTCCTAAATAAGGCTGTAGGTAGCAGGTTTCAAGCTTTCTGTGAACAAAAGATACTGTTGTGCTGCAGCACAATTGCCTTCTCTGTTTTTTGTTTTGGTGTTCTATCTTTTTTTCCTGTAGTTTTTGGCAGACTTGTTTCTGCTAAAATTCTCTTCTCTTTTTTCAGCTTATAAGAAGTAATTATCCTGCCATTGCAGGATGGTCAAAGTGGGCTAAGTTTCCTTAATAAGGTGGTGTCAGTGGAAGCGTTGATTGTTCCAGCTGAGCATCTGGCATGTGGTTCAATGGGATTTTTGGTGAGGGTGTCAAATGAACTCCAGAGGCGAGAATGGAGAGCAGCAGAGTAATCCTGCTCAAGACTGGATTGCTCCCAGAGGGAAGAGAGCTTTGAAGGCTGCCAACATGGAAAATCTCAAGGGGGGAATCTGTGACTTGTGAATTTATGACTGTGGCCCCCCACCCCAAGGCTTTTAGGATGAACAAGCATGCCTTTGAAAGGCTACCTTTTGAAGAAGCTCTCTGTATTGTTTTCCATTTTTTATGAGAGAGAGCTATCCTCCAGATTGACCCTGGAATGAATGCATAGCAGTGTTCACAAAGCCACCCAATCTGTGCGGTGTCTTGTCTCATGTACACACAGACTTGTTTGCAGGGATTCTCTAGAGCACTTTTCCCAGGGTAAGCTCTTTGTCTGACAAACGGGTGTATTTTGGGGGGACCATGGCATGATAGCTTGTAGAGAACAAGGAATGTACCACCTAACAAAATTATTTATTTTCAAAGTCAAAGGATTTTTCCTTCCACTTAATAAATTGGTTTATGTACAGGGGCCTTGCTATTACAAATTTAGGGGAAATTCTAAGTGGAAGGTAAAAAGGGAAGAAAAGCTTATAATGATAGTTTTAGTCGTGTGTTCCCCCCCCCCTCCCCATGGCAGTAGCTCTTTTTTCTTCAGCAATTCTTGGAGGAAAAAAGAATCAGAAAAGTATTATCACAAACATCAATGCTCAAAAGCTGGCTGTTCTTTTTTACTGGACAAGGTATAGAACTTTTCTTTTAAAACTTATCAAGAGACATGCTGTCAGGAATAATCTGTTGATAGACCTCGGTCAACAGTTGGAAGGGGTAAAATAAGAAATAGATCAGCAAAAAAGACAAGATGTGTGCCACAGGTCTGCAATTGATGGCTTGAAATGTTTCAAGCTTAGGGAGATTTATTCCTAACATTGGAGAACAGAACAGAAAAATTATAGAAAGTGAAAAAAATACATGTTGCAATGAATATTTATGGGACTTTTCCCAAGTTCCACACGTCTATTAAGCAATGAAGGACTTCCATTTGCACGGATTTAATAACATGGGGGAATATCCTTGGATCTTGTGAAAAATGATTATGTAAGCTCTGTAAATTCATAGTCCTGTGAAAGTAGAGGTAGTTCTCTACTTAACAACAGTTCATTTAGTGAACTGACTTATAAGTTTTTCACACTTAGGACTGTTGCAGCATCCCATGGTCACGTGATCAAAATTCAGACACTTGGCAACTGGCTCATATTTATGATGGTTGCAGTGTGCCGGGGTCATGTGTCATAGCACAGAAATTTTGGGCTCAATTGTAATCATAAATCGAGGATTACCTGTATGTCTAAGAGGTTTTTTTTTAACATGAACTAATTATTCAGTAGATTAAAGACATGATGTTACTTGCATTTTATGAACAAGCTGCGAATGATGATAATAAAATATGATTTTTGTTGAAGTTGGGTAAAGTTAAATGAGAGTATCTGACCATAATTATATTATTACTGAAGATCTGTTTAGACCTTATGTCTTGGAAGGGACAGAATTATGAATAGAATCAACAATAGCTCTATCATTCTTCTACTGGGCTGTTCGTTATTTACTGAATTTCCAGAGGTTACTGCTCTAGTTTGTCACAGGTGCTAGGAAAGCTCATCAAACATTTCGTACAACTATTATTAATTTGGATAATGTTTACCACCCGCCAAAGTGTTTTGAACAATGTAGTTTCCTTGCCGAGATGTCGTAACACCGTGAACATTTTCAGGAGAAAAACTATATTGGCTTCTACATGAGACAAGACAAAAGGTAATTCAGGGGTCCACAGGTGTGAAAGCTGATACTTTCAGCCCTGTATACAGGTAGTACTTGACTTACAACCATAACTGAGCCCATAATTTCTGTTTTTCAGCAAGACAGTTAATGAGTTTCGCCCCATTTTACGACTTCTCTTGCCACAGATGTGAAGTGAATTACTACAGCTAAATTAGTAGCACGGTTGGTCAGTGATTCTGGCTTCCCCATTATCTTTGCTTGTTAGAAGGTTGCAAAAAGCGATCGCGTGATCCAGGACACTGCAACTGCCATAAATATGAAAGAGTGGCCAAGAGTCCAAATTTTGATCACGTGAACATGATCTATTTGTATGTGTAGACTTTCTTCCTAGAGTCAATGCTGCGGAGAGATTGATGCCATTTGAGAGATATATAATAATATATAGAGTTCCTCATATAGAGTGGAACTTCAGCACTGAGCACTGCGGTTTTGGTAGCTCTTAACCAAGGTTATGGTAATGAGGCATTATAAAAGAGAACTATTATGTAATGAATCACTACTGGTTTATAATGGGAAGATGCTATGTATACAGATTAGGGATTATTTATACGTAAGGGATGTTTTGAGCACTATTCTGTTTAAAACCACCTTCTGAGAGATAGCCCTCTGTTTTCCTTTCCCAAACTCTGTGTGATATCTTCAAATTCAGTATAGCGTCACAGGATGTCCCTGTGATTATGGTTAATTGTGGCATTAATATTTCTGCTTTATATAACCGGATGTTGTGAGTCTATTGTCTTTGCTAAGTAATTTATTAAAAATGGTGTTTCATATCCAAGGAATGCTGTTATTGTATTTCGTATCTCTCTTTTCATGAGACATAGCAGTTAAGCTAGCTACTTAGTCATCTGCAGTTTTTCCTAACCTGGTGCTCATCCAGTAGTGATATGATCTCCAGAACTTGTGGGCAACAACTCATCCAAGTTAGGGAAAAATGCTGTAATGTTTTTAGCTGATCCAACCCTTTTATTGGAATAGTGCTGTGAAACGTCATTAAAAGTGCAAGTAGATATTGTTGGGGCCAATTGTTTATCAAAGAATTTCCTGTGTATTTTGCATAAATATATTCAATGAAGCTGATTGGCAAGAACAGTTTTCTAATATTTTCTACCATAGTATTCTTCTGTAATATTTACAGGCATGAAACTGGGTGCCTCACTTTACTTCATATATTTTTTCATACCTTTATGTCAACGCTGCAAGAATTTTCAAAGAGGGCTGTTGCCATTTTTAAGATCTGCTGGGTTTCTCCTCTGAATCCAATCTTTCCTCTTCCTTTAGTTTTTTCATCAGTACTGGGAGATGGATTGTTCATTATTTTCATTTAATAGAAAAGGGTAGGTTTTACAAATGCCTTTCTCTTCAGTCTTGATATTTCTGTCTTTATATCCTTGTACGTGACTAATAGTGTTAGAAAAGCTGGTTTGGGTTGCTTGTGACTTCGCCATTATGTGTGAACGATGCTACTGTGGCTTACACTCTAAGCTTTTTACTGTGACATGTAAAAATATAGCCTGCAAACCTAATGTAAAAGGGAGCCTTTGTGAAAGTCTGCATGCTGGAAAAAAAATATCTCCTGGCTTAAGAATCCACCATGTTTATCTAACTTATAGGAGAAAAAAGTGCTCTGTTTGAATGAGTTAAAAGCCGAATGGAGTGATGTGTTGAAATGTAGTTTCACAATTGCACAGACACAGAATCTCCTATCTCCACAAAACCGTCTTGTGTAAGTGATTCCAGGAAGGAATTGCTATTTGGTTTAGCAATATTCTTATTATAATTATAATACAGGGAGAGGAAAAAAAGAATCCCTATTCTCAAGGCATTGCCTTTCTGATCCTATCCATCACTCCCCTATGGCTATTCCGTTTAAATAGCATATCAATTAAGCACATACAATTGTAATGCCTTTTTCATAACTTTAAAGTAATATGGGGCCAATTTATAACTTTATAATGTTTGGATGGAAACAGAACTGAGATTATTTTTATTTTTTTTTTTTTTTTTTACATTTATATACCGCCCCATTCCGAAGACTCGGGGCGGTTTACAGCTTATAAGCAA
>JANHFL010005486.1:29587-41124 GCA_032468155.1 Oxyrhabdium leporinum
TTACCTACCTCGGAAGGATGGAAGGCTGAGTCAACCTTGAGCCTAGTGGGATATGAACCGCTAGATTGAATCAGCAGCAGTGGCCTGCAGTTCAACACTCTAACCACTGCGCCACCTAGGAGTGTAGTGGCGCAGTGGTTACAACGCGTATTGCAAGCTAATTCTGCTGACTGCTAGCAGTTCGATTTTCACCGGCTCAAGGTTGACTCAGTCTTCCGTCCTTCTGAGGTCGATAAAATAAGCTGACTCTGTAAAATGCTTAGAGTGTGCTGTAAAGCACTGTGAAGTGGTATATAAGTCTTATTGATACTTTATATATTATTTTTGCATTATCATTTATCACGTTAGGCTTTCTGCTCGGGGTGGGACTTTTTCTCGCTGCTAAAAACCGATAGACAATTTTTGTCCTAAAATATTTATATTTCAGAATAAAAATGTACTTAGGTAAAAGTTTTCATACACCTCCAGATTTCTTGCATAAAATGTTAGTCATGCTGTTAGCCATAAAATGTTGAGTACTGAATACTCAGCACTGAATCCTGGTTAAATAAAACAACTTTTAAAGATGAGTTAAATGTAACAATTTGACACAGGCATCCTCAATTTGGTGCCCTTTAGGTGTGTCAGGATTTCCATCCCACATAGCCAATGTTGTTTTTCTCCAATTTTTTAAAAAAGCTTCTTTTAATTCTAATATTGTTTTAAATGCACAAAGTAAAACAACCCCAGGTACATTATTAACACCTGCACATATTATACATTTTTAAAATTTAGAAATAAGATTAAAATTCTAGCTATGTGCTTACAATTTTGGAAAGCGAATTATACAGTTACCACTCTTTCTGTAAACTGTGTATCTTTGATAGATTATTCATTCTGAGAAGCTATAAGCTTGTTAAATTGTTTTTGGAGGAGAGAGTTTTATTCAGAAAGCAATCTGTATTGAAATGGTTTATTTCAACCTTGCCTCCTTTCCCCAAGAATTACAATGTTTAAGAATGCAGGGTCTCTAGTTAGAGTGGTCTTCTCTAAGCAAGCGCTGGGCAGATGTATTGGAAAATAAGCTTAGCAAACAGAAGGCTAAGTTAAATAAATAGAACAAGACAGGCTCAATTACTTCCTTCAAATAAGCTTACATAATATCCTTGGACCTCTTAAGTTAATCCAACCTGTTAAGAGTAAAATTTGAGGGATGATTGGAAATGGATGAATAAACTGTAAGGCATGCAAATGTGATCACAGAAATGGGTAAGCAGCCTGTTGTGAGAAAGGAAAGAAGTAGAAATGGCTGTGTATTAACTGCATGACTACCCACTTTCTTCTATGGAAATAAGAAACGTGTATGTGTATGTTAGAAGTAGTATCAAAATAAAGTTGCATGGAGTAGGTATGGGGTACTTAGGAGGAGTATATGGTAAAGCAATAATGAATGGATGCTGAACTAAGGTGGATTGAATACCAATATGAGTGATTTATAAATCAAATCTTTCTACCATTATAGACAGGCACAGATATGAGTGAAATAAATACATATGGATGTTTTGTTGATATAGAGAGTATAAATGAAGCCTGGGTGATGAGATCAAATATATATGAAATAAAATGTAGGGAAAAGCCAAGAAAATGAACAAGGGCAGCTGAAGATAGTTGTTTCTTCAAATATCCTGGCTTTGAAAAACTTTGTAGGGGACAACCAGTATCTTGAATTGCACCTGAAAATCTTCAGGTAGCTAGCAAATTTCACAAAAGAGTGATGGTCCATGGATGTGTTTGTAAGGAGTTGGTGCTCCTCAAAAAGAGTGAGTTTAAAGGGGGGGAAAAGGAAATACATGAAAGTATACAGAAACGATGGAAGCAAGGATGGTTTGCGGGCTTAGAAAGGTAGAGAGAGGTATGCTGAATTGTGTGAATGTATACTGGTTTTAGATATGTTCCCTTTCTTTTTATATTATCTTCCACCTTCAGTTTCCTTTGCTTACTATTTTCTCTCTTTTTTCCTCTTAAAGGGGATAGCAGGTATGCAGAAATGGAAAGCAAAGTTTTGAATTTATGTGCATCTGTCGGTGTACGTATCATAACTATATGGTTAAATGTTAACGATCAAGCATTAGTCTGCCTAATGTGTGTTAAGAAAGATATCTTTCATTTAAAAGAGCCCTGGTGGCACAGTGGTTAGAATGCAGTGTTGCAGGCTAACTCTGCCCACAGCCTGGAGCTCAATCTTGATGGGCTTGAGGTTGACCCAGCCTTCCGAGGCTGGTAAAACAAGGACCCAGATTGTTGAGGATAGTATGCTGACATTGTAAACAGCTCAGAGAGTGCTGTAAAGCTCTATGGAACAGTATATAAGTGCTATTGCTATTTCTATGTCCTCACTCAACTAAATGACAAGATAAATTTACAGCAGGTTATAGACAAAAGAGCTGGTTCTCCCTGACTTTATCTTCCTTTTCATTTATAGGAACCTACCAAAGAAATGCCCACAGAACCGCGCACAGCTGGAACTTAATCATGTGTACAGAGAAAGTCCCTTAAATGTCTGAAAGGTTCCAAATGTTGCCTGAAATGCTGAGGAGGAAACTTCGTCACTGTGGTATCCTACGGTTTAAGCCTCTTTGGGTGTTAGCTTGTACAATTGGAATCTGGTCTTATATTACGGTTCACCAGAAATCAACCTACCAAGATTATGAGTATTTGGAACTGACTGGTGAACATTCTAATACAGTAAACTGTTCCAAGATACTAAAGGGTGACACAGAGGAAATTCAAAAAGTAAAGCTTGAGCTGTTAACAGTCTCCTTCAGGAGAACCCCAAAAATGACTCCAAATGATTATATCAACATGACAGTTGACTGTGCCTCCTTTATTAAGAGGCGGAAATATATTATGGAACCTCTTAGCCAAGAAGAAGCAGAATTTCCTATTGCATATTCAATAGTGGCTTACCATAAAATTAATATGCTTGAGAGACTTCTGAGAACCATCTACGCTCCTCAAAACTATTACTGCATTCATGTTGACAAAAAGTCCCCGGAGTCTTTCTTGGCAGCTGTAAAAGGAATTACATCATGTTTTCACAATGTCTTCATTGCCAGCCAATTGGAAAGTGTAGTGTATGCATCATGGAGCCGGGTACAAGCTGACCTCAACTGCATGAAGGATCTCTACAGGAGGAATGTTAGCTGGAAGTACTTGATCAATCTCTGTGGCATGGATTTCCCAATCAAGACCAATCAAGAAATTGTGGAGAAGTTGAAAGCCCTCAACGGTGAAAATAGCTTAGAAACAGAAAAAATGCCTTCAAACAAAGAGGCGAGGTGGAAGAAACATCATGAGGTAGTTGATGGCAAGGTAAAAAATATGGGGATAGACAAACAGCGTCCACCCCTCAGCACACCCATTTTCTCTGGAAGTGCCTATTTTGTTGTTACTAGGAAATTTGTGGAATATGTATTAGAAAACAGCAAAATTCTTGCTTTTATAGAATGGGCTAAAGACTCGTACAGTCCTGATGAATACTTATGGGCTACAATTCAGCGAATCCCCGAAGTTCCTGGTGCAGTATCTGCCAGTGACAAATACGACGTTTCCGATATGAATGCCGTTGCCCGGTTTGTGAAGTGGCATTACTTTGAGGGGGATGTATCCAAGGGTGCTCCTTATCCACCTTGCAATGGGGTTCACGTCCGTTCTGTATGTGTCTTTGGAGTGGGAGACTTGAGCTGGATGTTACGGAAACATCATTTTTTTGCCAACAAGTTTGATACTGACGTTGATCCTTTTGCAATTCAGTGTCTGGAAGAGCATTTACGAGACAAAATGCTTCAACAACGCAGACACTAACATGCGGTGTTCTTTTTATGGTACACGTCTTTTCCATTTGATGAAATCGGCAGAAAAGAGATGGGAAAATCCGATAGCCCTTTTTTATTTTTAAACAAAGCTTGTAGGGTGATTATCTAGCCGATTGTGTCCCCTTAGCTGTCTTAATTCTACTTTTTTTTCCTAAAATAGTTCCATTACAATAATTCTCTTGCAAAAGGCCACAGGATTAGGCATGAAACATGATCCTCCAGCTTACAACTGAAAGACTTGAACTCTGTTCACCTCTCCTCTGTATCTTTTAAAGAATTCTATTAGAAATCAAATAATCTTGATCCTTAGTTTGCGTAGCCACTAAGACTACTTTCCTCAATGGAAAATGGATAACTTTGAGGACAGTAAGGAGATGGAACTAAGTAGTCATGGTGGAAAAGATATAAGAGATAAGGGAAATTTATGAGATTACGAAATGGGAATTTGAAGTATATTTATGTCTCTATAGTCAAATTACTGAATTCTGTCCCCCTCCCCTTTTAAATTGTACCAGCAATATTTACATATACATATATACACAAAATACATGGAAGTTGTGTGTTTTTTTTAAGCTTAATTTTTCGGATAGACTCTCTTTTTCAGTTTGTATAGAACTTTTGTCTACAGAAATGTAGCAGAAGCCTCCCAGTTAAAATATTCTCAGGGAAATAAAATGCATGCCTGTTTGTGTTCATTTTAATATAATTTGATGGCATTTATGTTTGCTGCTTGCCAGATCATTTGTCACTTTTCCATAAAGGGAGAACAAAACAAATAATAGAATTATTAATTCATGATAGTTCCTACCATTAGTTTTCCTACTAGAAATTTTTGAATCTTCCAAATTGAAAAAAAAAAGGTGTACTATTTAAGTCTTTCTTTTATGCTAACTGCAATAAACTCTTCGAAAGGGAAGGAGTTAACATATTTCGGTTCTTAATAAATCTAAGCAGCAGAACAAACAAGATCTAGAACAGGCATAATAAGTGCTTCTTTTTACAGCTAGAATTATTTTCCTTTTCTCAGTGTCTTTCCCGATGCTGGCTTGGAAACAATTTTGGAGATGGCATGAGGTACAAAATAGGACTTCAGTTTCCTGCTGAACATCCAAGTGGTCCAAAATAGCCCATAATTAAAACTGCACTGGATAGAATTCTATCTGCCGGTTGCAATATATTATGTCAAATTATATTTCTATACTACTGGGTTTTTACATGTTTTATGTCTTTATTTAGGTGTTAATTTTAAAAAAGGAGACAAAGTCTCCTTCAAGTTGAGTTGGGTTCTTGTTGACATCAAGGAGAAAGCCCATCAGGTTTTCTTGGCCAGCGTTGATGACTAGTGCTGAGGATTTTATTTATTTATTTATTAATCATCCCCATGTAGCCCTACAGCCTGGTAGAGAAAGTTGTAGACAAAAGTGAAAATGTTTTAAAAAGCGTACAAAATTCTACCTGGCCCAACGATTAACCAAGTAGGATGAACAATTATTTAGAAATCTGCCATCAGGATTAAAATATGCAATTTCACTTATATTACATAGATAATATGATATGCGGGGGACGAAGTTTCTTCAGGATTAGTTACCATAAGTTTACCAGTTCACTCCACTTTGGACCTACTCCCCATCCTCCTCTTTTGAGTATAGAAACTGTCATTTGACCACAGGTAAATTGAGTTTCTGTAGGTCATTATTTCCCAACCTTTGCAATTTTAAGATATGTGGACTTCAACTTCCAGAATTCTCCAGCCAGCCATGGGAATTCTGGGAGTTGCAGTCTACATATCTTAAAGTTGTTAAGGTTGGGAAATGCTGCTGTAGGATTTATTCCACAATGCCTGTGATTTTCCTTAAGTTACCTTTAAATATTTTTGCTGCAGATTACTGTAGTACAATCTTATGTTCTTTCCTTTACTTTTTTGTCCACTGCCTTTTTTTAAAACTTCATCTTCCCAACTGGATGATCTTGGCCCTACTCTCTCTTGATTTGGAGTTTCCAGTAGCTGTTTAGATAGACTTATGTTGAGCCATCTAGCTTGGCATGATCCTAAAACGTTACTGAAAACCATAGTTTAACTATGCAACTGGACCATGGCAAGACACAGAAACAGGTCCTGACATCTTCAGGATTCAGAAAGACATTGATTGGGTTATCTCACAATACACATTGGATTCATTTAGCATGTGAATGAATTCTCTGGCATCTCAATTGGTATGTTCTTGTATATGATGGTACTCATGCTTCAGTTAAGAACAATGGATGTCTTCCAGAAACATCCAAGCATGTGCAATAAATCATTGTATGTGATAATTTATTTTAATTTTATATGTTATTTCACACTATTGAAGATCTCATCTGATAATAACTGATTATAAATTACAGTTCACTGATTATAAGTGAATCAGTTTTTGTTAGCTACATTGGCATTCACTTGCCCAATTCTATGTTGTAATGCTCAAATACCTTTACCAAAATATTTAATAAATAATATGTGATATAGTAATGTATGGGATTCTTTATTAATCTATTAACAATTAATCTATTAATAACAATTGTGGTAGTGAGTTCTGCCCAATTACACAATATTTCTTGCCACAGTTGATCAGTGAATCATTGGAATTGATAAGTGAAACACATGGTTGAATGTAAATCTGACCTCTCTCCCCCCCCCCCTTGATTTTTTGGTCAGAAGGCAGCTGGGAAGGTCACAAATGGTGATCGCATGACCTGGAGATGCTGCAACCATCATAAATACACGCTGGTTGCCAAAACACCCATATTTTGGTCACATTTCAACCACATAGTGGTTGAAAGTGTAAGGACTGGATCATAAGTCACTGTTTTCAGCGTCATTGCAATTGCAAACAGTTGCTAAATGAATGGTTATAAGTTGAGGACTACCTACAACCTTCAAGTTACAATAATTTAAGGTAACAAGATTTGCTGCAATTCACAAATGTTTTTGGAACCTAGAGTTTATATATCACTTTGTTGCTTACATGTAAAAACTAAATTTCAGGTAGGGCATAGGGTAAATAAGGTATTTTTTTTAATAGACCAACTGAAATCTAATCACTGATGCATGCACTCCAGTTAAAGATTCCTAGTCTAATTAATACTGCATTTCTATAAACGCAAGAGCTCACAAAAGCATAAAATGCCAAATGATCGACAACCTGGTCTTCAAAGAGGCATTAATGTACATACTGTCTTTAACCACTGTAGAAGTCATTGAGGAATGACGTCTATCAAGGAATTGTTCAGTAAAATGTAACAAATTTGCTTTGGGATTCTTGCTTGCTTCTCAGCTGCAGAAGCGCTGCACTGCAATGAACAGAAAGCTGATTGGAGACCGATCCTCTTTTTACAGTATTCTGTTTTAGCTATGGTTTCTGATGTTTGCATACTTGCCATACCATCATAAAAATTGGCCTAAACGAATTTAGCGTTAGAGAAAATCTGCATTTTGATGTAACCCTTAAGAATGTGATCCTTCTTGTGTTAAAGTAAGGGTGTCAAATCTGGCCCGTGGTCCTGCCCTGAGAACAGCAAGGGATCAACCGTGGTGCTTCTGCCAGCAAAAAACGGAGCTCAGGAGGGCCATGCGCGTCGTCCCTGAGCTCCGTTTTTGCTGACAGGGTTGCAGGAGGCTGTCGTGAATAAAAACAGAACCCAGGAGGGCCGCGCGTAGCCTCCTCCAGTTCTGTTTTCACTTGCACAGTGCTGCAAGAGGCCATCGTGGCTCAAAATGGAGACTTGATGAGTGACATTGAGCTGGCCATGCCCCCCCCGGGCCCCCGAGGTCAAGCACAACCCTGATGCGGCCCTCAATGAAATTGAGTTTGACACCCCCGTGTTAAAGTAAAACCATATTTGGGATTTCCAACTGTCAATATCCTATAAGTTTTAACGAAAATGCAATGCAATGTACGGAAAAACATTTTGGATATGCAAATTTCTATGTGTGAGTCACTTTTAAGATATAAGACCATTTAGAAGACTTGCTGCTCAGACGTTAGCCAATTAGAGAAAAGGAAGGATACAAATACAATATACAGAATAAACAACTGTGGTGGCATTTAGGGAGTACTCAACTAGTTGATCTCTCAAGTGGAATATGTTATTGTACTCCCTAAGGCTCTGAACTGAGCAATTTGCCTGATTTTTGCAAACTAGCAAGTAAGTCTTTGGCTTGACAGTCAGGTATGTATTTACACTTATCCAGGGTTTCTTGGGAACAGTTCCATTTAATTAATCTGACGACTCCTCAGACATTTCATACATTCCTCTAATTGCCAAAGAATTTCCAAGGTTGTGGCTTAGCTGCCTTTTCTTAAACGAATTGGATATTTTAGTGAAAGCCTCAAGGTAAAGTCAACAAAAAAACCCACAAGAAAACACTAGCATCTTGATCTCTTGTTAATAAAAGTTTAGCAATGGGCAAAGTGAACTTTAATTTTCACAACAGGACTTTATACTGAAAATTAGTGGCCAATGAAGTGAAATGAAAGCATGTAAAATAAGCTCTTGTAAAATTGAGGAGACAAGAGGCAAAATATGCTTACCTTGAGTTATTCAGAGGTTGAACTATATTTCCCAGCATTCCTCAGCACCGGCAATGCTAGCTAGGTTGCAGAGAGATGTAGTTCAACATCATTTAGTGGACAATATATTCTCCCAGTGTAGATAATAAACAGAACTATTTTAACTAGTTTAGAATGGAGAAAATTGAAACTATTTGCATCACTCTATGCAAGGTTACTCAGTCATTTTGATCAATGTACACTATTTTTCAGATGCCTTTTATTAATATGCTAACTTTACTCACAAAATAGAACTACCCATGGTATACTTTATATTAAAGGGATCTTTTGAAAAAATTTACTGGAAGCATGTTTCTTTTGGCTTTTCTTAAGACAACCCTACATCTTTAGGTGGGAAAATATTTTACTTAAATACAAGACTGCTATAGATGTGGAAACTGGCTAGGATATACTCATCTTTGTCTCTGGGGAAAAGTAGAACCTTGTGTATTTTAACAGACTTGAGGCTATAAGAAATTCTGACTCCCTTGTTTACTACAGGCAAGCAATGGCACTGGAGAATGGAAATGTTGATATAAGAACATAGGCCTACTCACATTTCAAAGTGCATGTTATGTTAAACCATGTGGTGTTTATGCTTTTCTTTTTCAGGAAAAGCCCTGAAATTGTAAATCATGGAAAATGTTTAGGGAATCTAGTCAAATGAAAGCAATTCAATGAATAAGAGCTTTCTTCTCCACTCCAGATTGCAGTTGGGATTGATATAAGGCTAAAGCAGAAATATTAGCTTCTTTCAGAGGAAAAAAAGCTGCTTTTATTTTAACTGATCATTGGTGTTTCTTAAATCTCATAATTAGCTGAGGGAGGGTTATCATTCATAAATATAAGTATTGCTCCAATACTACATATCAGTTTGAATCTGAAATTGGTATATGTGTGTGTGTACTAAAATTTGTGCACTGATATTTTCAGAGTAAAAGGAAAGAATAAGTCTTCTGGAAATATTTGTAGGTGATTAAAGTGTGTGCTCATTTCCAATTTCCCATGAACATTCAGTTTTAGTATAGTTTTTAAAATCATAATCTCTGTTTTAATTTTTTTAATATACTACTTTTCTATGCATTTTATAACTTGTAAACTTCCCAAAGTCACCTTACAAAGGAGATATGCAGCATAAAAATTTAATAAATAAATTTAAATACAGGAAACAAACATGGCTTCTCTATAGACCTTGATGCATTTAGCACTAGGGGTTAATAACAATAAAGCTCACTGCCAAAATGCCTTTGGGAGTGAGATTGATCTTTTATACTTTTTCCTTTCTTTTTCTCTTTCTCTTTCTTTTCCACGGAGAGACAAAAAGCATCCTCAGCTTATTGTGATATTATTAAAAAATACTTTTATGTAATACATTTAAGTGGCGTTAAGATATTTTACTTACATTAATTTAAACCTCTTTTTCTTCTTCTCTGTAAGGCCACCCAACTCCATAGTGATTCTGCGCAATGTTCAATATTAAAGACAAATTAACAGCAACAAGGAAAAAGGAAAATAGTGAACTTGTAGAAATAATTAAGTCAATTCTCCTGAACACAGCTTTCCCACAAGAATTCATTTGAACAAACCAGGGGAGGAACAGTATAAATCTGCAAAGTTGCCATTCCAGGCAGGCACCACAACACAGAAGGTTCACTTTCTTGGATAGGATGGGATGGGAGAAGAATACAGGAGACAGACTATCTCCTGTAGACAGACTAATCAGGCCCTGTGACATGAATACAGGTGATAAACAGAAGCTTGCATTGTAACAGGGAGCCTGTGGGCAGCCAGTGTAACTCAGAGCAAAGGTGCTATATGGGTATTCTTTGACATGCCCATTATCACCTTTGCTACCGCATTTTGCACCAACTGTGGTTTTCACATGATCTTCAAAGGCAGCCCCTTGTAGCGCACATCATAATGATCCAAATGCAAGCATGAGGGACCGTCCAGAAATGCAGAAAGTGAATATGTCTTGGAAGAACTATTCAGTATGGTTAAGATACTGGTCTAGAAACCTCTTTAGGCATAGGAGCGGAATAGATGACTTGGGGCCAGTCTCAGCCCAACCCAACTCTCGTTGGGGAAAATGGGAAGAGAGACCATTATGCACACTGCCTTAATTTGTACAAATAAAGGTGGGATATAAATCTAATAAATACGTAAATATTTTTGTATGGATTTTTCATACTATTTTCACTGCCATATAGGATAAAACGGCAATAACCATAGAAAAGTGGCACACATAATATATTGCTGCACTCATCTCTCCTTTAATAACACCTGCCAAAATTAGGTACTTCATTACATTCTTTGTAATAAGCTGTAATACAAAACCATAATTTCTGAAAGTAGTGAGACATGACTAAACATACATAGGATTGTGCTGTTAATCACATTGCTGCATTTACACTCATGACTGGTAAATTTCATCTTGCAAGCTGGTTTCTAAAGATTGCAAATATAGCAGCATTTTAGAAGAGTTACTATGTATTAGCTAGTAAAAGCAAACACAAAAAAGCTGACTGAATTGTAAGCTAACAGCCAGAAGTACTTAAGACAGAGATATCAGTTATGTCCACAACCAAGAATGGCTCGCTTCAATCCTGGGAGCCTGCCACTAACAGAATAAGCCAAATCTAAGGATCCAGAAAACATCTGCTTCAATACCCTGTCAGGGTAAGGATAATTTAATAGCTGACAAGCTGCTGTAAGGTTGTAATGCTATAATACTGTATTGATGTAACGATGATGCAATAGTAGCAATGAGTCAGCAGGGTTATTGGACTGCTACCACTTTAAGAGGGTGTAATATAAGATAAACCTTGTGAGGGTGTATCTCTCTGTGTGTGCTTCTGTGGTGTAACTGATTACTGATTGCTGTGTTTGTTCAAGGCCTGTGTAAAGTACTTGTATGTATATATGCTTTTTAGGGATAAAAACCACTATATGTAAATACAAATCTGTGTGCTGTATTTGCTCCTGAGTTGTCTTACCTAGTCACATTGTCTGACAAAATTGCCATGTAAAAACAGTGGATTAATCTATGAAAGATTAGGATGGTCTGTATTGGTTCCTTGTTATAGTGCAAAAGGTC
>JANHFL010005486.1:51239-62971 GCA_032468155.1 Oxyrhabdium leporinum
GCTGGCTCATATTTAGCTGGTTGTCCACTAAGACTCCAAGATCCCTCTCACAGTTACTGCTATTAAGCCTGGTTTCATCCAAGTTATATGTGTATTTTTGGTTTTTCTTGCCTAAGTATAGGACTTTACTTTTCTCTACATTGAATTTCATTTTGTTAGATAGGCCCCAGTGTTCAAGTCTGTCAAGATCCATCTGGATCTTGAGCTTATCATCTAGGGTGTAGGTTATTCCTGCCAGCTTAGTATTATCCGCAAATTTGGTAAGTTTCCCTTCTATTCCCTCATCTAAGACATTTATGAAGATGTTGAAGAATACTAGGCCTAAGATACTTTAAGACTTCAGAATGAAACACACTTATTGAGAAAAATGACAGTCACACGTTCAAGAAGTATAGCCACTCTCACACACAGATTCACACGCTTTTGGCATGCGTTCTAAAATCTTAATCTTCAATGATACTCACAAGGAACAGCTTGCATTTAAAAAGAATGGAGCAAGAGGATTTAAAATAGTAAATAGACTAATAAAAATAATAATTGGAAAATATAAGTGATCCACAAACCGCCTGTCAATCATCTGGTAGCATCTTTTCATCCATCCAAGTCCCGGCATTCTTCTCCTTGGGGTTGCTCCATTTAAGTAAACAATCATATAGTCTTCAGCAACCATGAGCTCCAAAGTACTTATTACATATCTCAACAAAAAGAAGGAGAAGAAAAAGAAGTGGGGAGAAACAATATTTTCACAAGCACACTTTTTTTCCTTTTAAGAACCTTTGCCAGTATTTTTTAACCTTAGCAACCTTAAAATATTAACTTTAAAATAGGTGGACTTCAACTGGCTGGGGAATTCTGGGAGTTGAAGCTCACACATCTTAAAGTTGTTAAGGTTGAGAAACACTGCCCTATGTTCTAGCACTTAAGCAAATACATAATTTTCAGAAACAAAATTGGCAGTTGAGGAAGTTCTTTATTAAAAGTGTAATTCCACCCCTACGCTAGGTAACCTACATAGTACAGGTCATACTGTCACTTCTTTGGGAGTGTGAAATACTTAAATAAGAAGCCCATGCTAATTTTACTCTTCAGGGCATGAAAACTGCAGTATAAGTAAATGACTGCGCTCACCCCATTGGCAGAGAATTTAGGAGCATTTCTGGGACAGGATTCAAAGCAAGAATATAGTCTAGAAATTCAGACAGAACTCCTGACCTATATGGCTTTTCCACAATGAGAAATTATAGTTTTACAGATAGTCCTCAGCTTACTACAATTTGTTTAGTGACTGTTCAAAGTCACAACAGCCCTGAAAAAAGTGTCTTATGACCATTTTTCACACTTACAACCGCTGCAACCATTTCCATGGTCACATGATCAAAATTCAGATCACAGCAACTGGTTAATATTTCTGACTGTTGCAGTGTCCCAGGATAATTTGATCACCTTTTGCGACCTTCTGACAAGCAAAGTTAATGGGGAATTAATTTAACAGTTACTAATTTAATAACTGCAGTGGTTCACTTGTGGCAAGAAAGGCCGTAAAATGGGGCAAAATTATTTAACAACTGTATCGCTTAACAACCTAAATTTTGAGCTCAAGTGTGGTAAGCTGAGGACTATCTGTATTATGGAATTCCATAGGACTTCAGCCATGGAAGGTTAGAGGCAGTTCAAGTAAAACTTTCTTTAAATATCGGCTCAATTCACCCTTAACTATGGCAAAACAGGAATCACTTCCCTATGGCTTCTTTCCATTGTAGTATATTTGATTTGATTTCATTTTATTTATACAAACCAAATTTCTGTTTGCCTCGAAAGAACTAAGCAAGAAAGGAACCCATTTCAACTCTGCACTTATCTCTTAATGAAAACCACCACCTCTATTTCACCACATGAAAGAGTTTTACTATAACAGTGCCATACTCACAGAAAAAGGTTTTCCATGACATACGTATAATCCGTTTGACTGCTATCCGGTAGAAAACATGCAGCAAATACAATGATGGCGTTCAAGCCATCACCATAGTATCCTGTGGAGTCAAAAATATATGTCTCACAAACAGTTCTGAACACAATAGAATTGGCAGGCTTCATAAGCAATTGAAGCCCCCTATTACCAGTTGCATAATTCAAGGCCAAATTCAAGTGTCAAATATGCTAAAGCGAGTTGGGAAGCAAGCAGATCAATAGCATAGTGGCATACTTGGTAATATTTTAATGAGAAAAGCAACCTGGGAATCTCAGTGCAAAGTATTCAACAACATTGAACCATAGACAAAGCTACTTCCAAACCTGAATGTCCTATGACATCCTCCTATTTGATGTAAGAATTTCCCAGGTGAAGTTTCTCATTTGGAGAATTGATAGCCGCATTGGTTATGAAAGTCTCAATTCAAAATAATTCTAGAAATTACAAACTCTCATAAGTAAGTAGAATAAATGAAACAAAAATGGAAAGAACAGATGTTAGTCCTGAAAAGCATACAGTTCTGTCATACCTGCAGGGCCTTGCCCAGATCCATAGGCTTGTTCATTTATCAGGCAATCCACAAGAATTGCCTAAACCTGGATGAAACTCTTAGCAGGCTGGCATAAAGATACTGCCGATATAAACCACTGCTACACATCCCATATCAGGCCTAAATTGCAGCAGTTAAACACTGAAAAAGAAAGAACTTTTCTCTTTCAAGACATATGTTTTGCTACTAAATAAGTACAAAATCCGAGTCTCAGCCCATCCAAACCTGGTCACAACATACTGGTTTAAATGACATGTAGGGAGAAACTTGCAGTAATGGACATCTTTAAACCATACCTTATAATAGTCTCAATAAGTATGGCTATGCTTGTGATTGCACATTGTATTAAACCATATTCTTTTTCAACCATGAATTGTTGAACAAACTACAATGGCTGGAGTCACACATCATACTAAGCTACAGAGCAATGATAGGCATCTTTTCTAATTGAAGATTATGACTGGTGCATTGGAGACAAATTACATAAATAAAATCAATAAACTATTCTCATACTTTAATTATTTCCCCTTTGGAGACAGGTTCTAGAAATTCTGAAGCTATCCAAGTAACTTTCATGGAGCATATGCTGTTGTGGGTGTTTACCCTCCACCTTCAACTATGGTATACAAACCATGGCTGGTTTCACACCAGATATTAAGTTCAAAGCAAACATTCAATATGATGAAATGTTTCTGTAATATACAGGCCTGGAGTTGTACCATGAACATTGAATATGCTGTGTTTTCTTCTCTCATTTTTTTCTTTTCTAAGCTCTGTCTTTCCTTTGGAAGTGTGAATCAGAGATCTGGAAACTGGAGCGTATCATGCCCAGAATAAAATGATTTAATGACTCATCAACTCACATACTTCACATCAAGAGCATTCTGTTGTTATAGATACATTATAGAGTTTTCAGTAGCAAAGGGATTCATTCACTAATTCACAGATTCTGTTTTATTCAAAGGAAACATATTCTAAATTTATGTCAGATGTGCAAGACCATTTACAATTAAGATACTTTCAAATGTTTTCTAATTACTCTACACTAGCATAATTAATAAATCAGATTTTTTTTCTCTACCTCCATGAGAAATAACCTTTTTAAAAGGTTCAATTGCTTTCATATCAATCCTCTGCTCCTGGTCTCCAATAACAACAGTTCTCCATAACCTGTTGTCTTCCCGTTCCTCTTCAGCAGTATATTCTGGGATGGATTCAGATTCTTCTTGAGAAGGTTCTTTAACGGCTGGTCGCTCTTCTGAAAATACAAGAATAGAGGATTTAAATAAGCAGTCATTAATATAAAAAAAGCCTGTTTCATCCAGTAACAAAACTAAATTCCTGAGTTCAACTCTGAAATCAATTGTACAATTAACTGAATTATTCTCAAAAGTAAGTTCCATGAATAAGCGTTCTTTTCAAACATTATTATAGTGTATCATTTCCTATGTATGTAGATATGTAAATATGAGTGTGTATGTGTATTTATTGTTTTCTGATATCCCCATTCATTTTCTGAATATAAAATAAACTTAAAGATTTAATTTCTTGCTTGTTCACCTGGTAGGAAAATTAATTCCTGATGAGAGACCCAGAATGTATTGTTAAACCTGACCACATAAAGTAATACTCAGTAGTTCTTCCATTACAATGATAGCAAGATCATAAGCAGTAAATAATTTATAGTCTTGAATCACAAATATGTGATTTGTGATATTTTTGGCTCAAGATTTTAAATCTGGAATAACCCTAATTTTCCATCAATGGAAAGTTTTTGCACTTTTTTTGCGCTCCAAAGGGCTGAGGAATTATAATTCATTATATAACAACAAATAAATTCCAAGCTTTTGGTTGCTGTAATAATCTTTGTTACATTACAATAACAATCTTACAGATATTAAATCTAAATTAACCCTATTCCATTTAATCCTTCTAACATAATGACGTTAATAATCAACCTAGACTTATGTTGGATTATTTGCAGGAACAATGTAATCTGTGAAAAAAATCATTGGAGAGCCAAATAATTATAAAGAAATGATATACAAAATAGATTTTAAAAAGATCTCTGGTACCGCTGTTATTTCAATTCCTTTGGCATGATGGAAAAAGAGAGAAACCCATAATTTTAAAACAAAACATGTATTACATTTTAGTATTGGGGTTAGATAATATATAAATATCATAGCTGCATACAAGAAGGTATCCTCCATACTTGCACTTGGAAATCTTTAAAAATAACTGAACTAGCAATACTATTATCCTTAATATTACAATTTTTCCTGCTATCCAATTAAACAGATAAAGCATTTAATCTTTCAAAACTGTTGTATACAAATAACCAACAGCTGGCTCTACAATTTGATAACAATCTATATCTATCTCTATCTCTATATCTACACACACACACACACACGCACACACGCACACATAATACACACACACACACATGTTCTGCTTTTCCTTACAGCTGTTTACTCTCATACTGCGTATCTGTCTTCATGAGCTGACAGCTAGGTCCCTAGAGAATTGTAAAATTTCATGCCAAAGTGTACAACCTTTCCCCCAATAAACACACATAGGTAATCACTACAAATTCACTTTTACCAAATTAAACTCATTACCATGTCCAGCATATTCTAAAGAATCTGCTTCGTCTGGCGTGTCAAGATCATCTACATTAATATCAATTTCATCTGGAGTGTCCAGGTTATCATCAGAAAGGACAGATCCTTCACTCTGGTCCAAAGAGAGATTGATATTTGGAGCAGTGAGCTTTATTCTTCTGGGATGAGAGCCATTAAGGTCTAGCGAATTGGGAGGTTCTGAGTAAGCACGAAAAGAGAAGAATCTCTGGTTTAGATTAAAACTATTACTCCAAATAACATTTAAATTAATTTGACTTTTGAAAAATTACCCAACCTGTCTAATAGTTGTATGTTACTCCAGAAAACAAGAAACAGGGCTAGGTGAAGTGGGACTGGATTCACCTGGATGAAGAGCTTCATGATATGGAAGGAATGAGGTACCAACCTAAGCTACCCTATCTTTCTTTGCCAAGGATCTTCTCCCCATTATTAGGATAAATTACACCATTTGTTCTGATGGACGAACCCATTTCAGAGATAACAAGATTCTTTTTGTTAACACAAAAAGACAATGTATGTTTCAATTAGGTGCTTATCACTGCTACATCTCCCTTGACTGGTATTTGTCTTAAAGCCCCCATCAGCTACAGCAAGGACCACTGGAAGCAGTGAAGGACCAAGGTGAAGTAACACAGTCACTTCATCCTTAGAAATGCATGCGCTGCTTCACTGCAGCCTTCATTATTGCAAAGCATTCTTATGTAGACCTGGACCTAATAATTAATAGCAGATACAGAAGATACTGCATTTACAACTCAAATAAGGATAACATTTTAATTGGAGCAGAATGCTGTTGCCAGCCAACCTGTGTTTATTTTTGTTACTTCTGATAAGGCATCAGTTCCCCTCTAATTAACAGAACAAATATGAAGATTTTATACACAGTTGTAAAATCCCCCTTCCCTGGTGCTAATGGTATATTTTTCCTGAAACATGATTAGTCAAATCCTGGGCACTTGCCATTTATATCTTCCCTGGTCTTGGATGTAATGCAATGGCGGAGAAATAATCTAATATGTCAAAGACTTCTTTTCTAACTGATGACACCTTAGGCAGCAATTTTAATTGTGTTGTTTTCGCTGGTAAACAGAAGCTAAATCTGTACAGGCTGAAGTGAAGAAAGTGCAGTGTAGCTAATTATCATATGCAGCAAGTTCATTTGCAGCCTGATGAAATTAAGCACGGTGGAAAGTGGATGAGAACTGCAAATGATGATCAAGGGAACCATGGAATTAATTAAATATCAAAATTAAAGCATTTTTATTCCAAATAAATAAATAATATTACCACACTACAGAAATAGTTCACTCGGTGAATAATTAAATGCCCCAGGAGAGAATGAAACTTTTAAAAAGACAATTAAAATGTAGGCTCACCAGGTCTCATCTCTATTGCAGTGGAATCTAGCATGGCATTATTAAGGATATCCATTCCCACATCCTCTGGTACCAATCTAAAACATCAAGACAAACACATATGTTGTTGTTTTCCATATCTGAAGAATCAAAGCACTCTAAGTAAAGATTTAACTTACTATCTGATTGTACCTGGATCCAAACTGAGAGCTATTGCTGAAGTAAGACCTAGAACTTTTGTAAATAAGTAAGACCACTTTTGTAAACTCAATAAATTAAGGTTTTCAGAGATTTATGCCCACTAGAATTTTGTGATAAAAACTATTACAGATTAATGGGCACTTTTCGATTATGCTAGTTGTTCTTAAGAACATGAAATCAGCCTTGGGTTGTGCCGAAGGCCACTCCAATCCAACACTCTGTTTGATGGTAATCCACCAGATGCCTCTGGAAAGTGTCAAGCCGGAGCTGAAGGTTCAAAAGTTCTTAATATAAAAACATGTAGACAAGATATTTATTTATCAAAGCTAATATATTTTTTAAAAGTAAGTAATGCCTTTAGAAGTCTTATTTGCATGACACAAAATGCATTTTTTTAACCTCAGCCTCCTTTTTACAAGTTACCATTTGTTTTTTAAAGTCCTTAAAAAGTTCTCATCGCTCAAATAGCTTAAGTCTAAAAACCAATCCTTCCCGTCCATGCTGAAAACTCCACAACCTCTCCAGCTGCCTCAAATCCTTTATTTTTTATTATTTTGGAATAATCCAGGAACTATTTAAAAACAAATGATATATAATAGGTGAAAAAATTACTGGAAGTACCCAAAAACTAAAAAAAAATATCTTATCTATTGTAACACATTTTGTCTAACTACCTATAGCAATTGTGAGTCTTTAACTTTCAAAAAGCTTTTCCAAAGACAAGGTGAACAGAGTAAAAATAAAATAAGCCTGCTCCCAATCAAAATATTCTAAGCTTCCTTAGCTTAGAAATTCTAATTCTAACTCCCTTCTCTTTTCTATAGAAGATCAAGATGACACCATGTCATAATCATCCACTTGCAAGAAGATAGAGAAAAGCTAAAGCAAAAAAGTCAATTTGAGTTATGTAAGTAGCAAGATGCTAGAGAAATAAATGTAATTGTTACACAGAAAAAGAAAAGCACCTGATACAGGAGAACTACTATAGATGCAAATGCTAGGCTTTTGGGAGAAAATGCTTCACATAGGTTTAGCTTATAGCAGGAAACCTTTAAGATGCATCATATGCTTGATGGCCTGGACTCTCAAAACTCTAGGGGCACACTTAACTATATAGTCCTTACACTGATTTATACAGTGTATTTTGTTCTTTAAACATCTCACCTGCCTCATTTTGACTCATCAACTTTATACAAACACGATTTTCTCAGATTTTCCCTTTCTCTTTACTTCCTTTATGCATTTTATTTTTGCACTGTGGATCTCATTCATGCTCTCTGTATGACCAACCACTAATATGTACAGGGAGTCACCAGTTAATTATCATAATTGGGACTGGCAACTCTGTTGCTATGTGGCACAGTCGTAAAGTCAAAAATCACATGACCAAGCTGACTTATGACAGCAATTCTGGTTGTGATCATTAAGAAAACTGTGAACAGTTGTTAAGTGTGACATCACAGGACTGTGACTAATGAATCCCTATGAGCTTCTTCACTGACTTTGCTTGTCGGAAGTCAGCAGTGAAGATCACAAATTCTATTAGAGCACCACAGGATACTGAGACCATCGCAACTGTACAAGAGCCCAAATCTAAATCATGTGACTGCAGGGACAAGTGATAGCCATAACTCTGAGGACCACATATCACTGTCCTTGACCATCACTGGCATAACTTTGAATGGTCACTGAACAAGTAGTTGCTAAGAAAGGATCGTCTGTACTTCTTTCATAATTGTAGTGAATGTAGAGAAACTCCATTTCAAAAGATTCAGACACTGGAAATGTTAAGGAACTTAATTCATCCAGGAGATAAGTCTGGAGAATCAAACACTGAGGAGTCAATTAGAAAGGAGGATTTCTCCTCTCATATGGATTTTTTATAAGAAGCAGCAATAATCTAGCCTATGAGCCTCGGTGGCGCAGTGGTTAGAGTGCGGTACTGAAGGCCACTTCTGCTGGCTGCCGGCTGCCTGCAGTTTGGCAGTTCAAATCCCACCTGTGACTCAGCCTTCCATCCTTCCGAGGTGGGTAAAATGAGGACCCAAATAGTTGGAGGCAATATGCGGATTCTGTAAACCATTTAGAGAGGGCTGTAAAGCGGTATATAAGTCTAAGTGCTATTGCTATGAGCCCAGAGAGCCCGATAGCTTCATTGCTCAATTCCATCAGTATGAGAGAAGATTATAATTTAACTCGATGGCTACTGATGTTCCGGTAATTCCACTGATTGGAATTACCCAGTTACCAATGCCTTGGTAGCCCAGGTGAACCAGTTAACTCCACAATGACAAATTATGACAGCAGTTTTGATGGAAGCACAAGAGGCCCCTTGCCAAGTACCCAAAGATGGTGGGAGTCAAAGCAAATACAGATTTCAAAAGCTGAATCCATGAAGCTGGAATCTAGTAAGATGCTGTCATCTGTCCAAGACAAGCACTACAGCATGCAAGATTTATATCTACATCGTGGAGAATTCTTTCACTCTCCTATGAGAGCCCCTTTTCTTCTACACATGAGCATTTTATGAGTAGATGCCATACATGCTCCAGATCTGACTTTTTGAAAAATCATTTTTTGAGATCCCAGCCGATCTCAGAAGCTAAAGCCTCCAGGAATTAAACAAATTACTGACATGTGGAGCTTCACACCAAAATTTAGTCATTCCTATCCTAAAGGTCCAGACTGTTGGTAGAATACAATTGCAAGCTTTAATTATGCCATAAGGTTAGGGTGGTGCCATAACGAGTTCACTAAATTATTCCTAACCTGCACAAATGCTCTACCTATTGAGTCTATCCAGCCTTTTGTTAGAATTAAGAGTATTGATGGCCAGCTTTAACACATAGGCCTCACTATGGAAGTATTCTAAGATATTTTAGCTCAGGGGTGTCAAACTTGATTTCATTGAGGGCCGCACCAGGGTCGTGTTTGACCTTCGGGGGCTGGGTGGGCGTGACCAGGGTGGGCATGGCCAGCTCAACATCACTTGTGTCAGGGGTGCCTGTGGTGGCCCGAGTGCCCTGCCAGTGAAAACGGAGCTCGGGAGGGTCATGTGTTTTCACTGGTAGAGGTTTGCAGGAGGCTGTCGCAGCCAAAAATGTAGCTTGGGTGGTGGTGGCACATGTGGCCCTCCCGAGCTCTGTTTTCACTGGCAGAGGCATTGTGGGCCGGTCCTTCACTGTTTCCAGAGTGGTCCCATGGTCCAGATCTAAGCACCTCGCGGGCCTTGAGTCTGACACCTCTGCTTTAGCTTGTGAGTCCACAAGTGAGGGCCAGAGCTGGATATATGCTTTCTGATAAGAATGCACTGATAACAAGGATCAGTGCATCACACCATTTTTAGATGCCTGCATGCATAAGACCTTTTTCCTTTTACATTTACTCCAGAGTCTCACTGTCAAAAAAATTTCTTCTCTCAACTCAGAGTTTTGCTAACATTCCTCCTGCTTCCTTATAGCTTCAACATGCACATAATTATATTTACTATATCAGTGCTCCAAAAATCCAGATGACTACTTGATAGCAGCAAAAAGATTAAGATGGATAAAATCTATTCCAACTTCAAGTGTTTAACCAGCTTATTGCAGGGCAGTTACAATAGGCATAAACACTATGATCTAGATAATGAAATACAATTCAGGGATTTTTAAAAATTATTTATTTAAGACTGTAAAATTTTAAAAGTATAATGGTACAACAGTATATCAGATATCAAATATAAAAAGCAATACACTTGTATAGGAAAGCCTGAAACAATGCAAAAAATAATTAGGTGGATTCCATAAGCCATAACTCCCTATTATAAATTTGGCAATCTTTTCTGGAAACAGCTGCTGCTTGGTCTTGCAGGAGGAAAAGAGTATCTCTTGCTCAGAAGAACAATTAAATTTTCTTAAAATTGAAACTGAGTTCTGGCCTCCATTGAGTATATAGCAAGCAGTCTAACATAGTGTGAAAAACAGAGGCAATCATTTTATATGAACATATTCAAATATGGCTTTCATAGGGAATGTAGGGTGTCTGCCAACTGCAAGTGGCCAATTTGGGTCAAAGAGGAAAGCCTCCAATGTGAAATGCATAGGATGCTTAAGCGGAATCTATAAATGGAAAAAAGAGTAGTGATAGTTGAGCTATAATTCAAATAGACAATTCTGGTTCTCCCTTTGATGATCTAGGTCCTAAATCTTCTGCTTTAGACTAGCTATATTTTTTGTCAGAAATAACAGATAATATCAGGAAAGTGAGCTGAATTAAGATTGGTTTGTTTTCTTACAAATGACTAAACCCTGATAAGGTATAGTGAACCAAGGATGTTCTCCAAAGTTCTTTCAGCCAGGACCTATGACAACATAGATTCCACACATCCTGAAGAAGACACAGCTAATTCCATTTGAATAAGAGAATTAAGAGTGGAATGTGAAAAGCAGAGTATTGCCTTTAAGAATTTATATTGAATAATTTCTAAGGTGGAAGTATCCCTATAGATACTTATCTGTGTACTACTGTGTTTCTCAGAAAATAAGACCAAGTCTTATTTTCTTTTAGACTTGAAAATAAGTACTTGGGCTTATTTTCGAGAAAGGTCTTACTTTTTTTTGAGGTGCAGCAGGCCAGACTCGATGAGCTGGATATGCTGTGGATGCACCGCCGCTGCCCGGGAGGAGAAGAATGCTGGGCCTTGCCGGACACAGAAGTCAGGGATCCTGCAGGCATCCCGGGCACATAAAGGCCGCAAAAATCCCTGGGCTCTTTGTACCTCAAGCGAGCCGTGAGTGGCGGCACCGTCTTGAGGTTTGTCCTACCGACGCAGCCTCTTGGAGCAGGACCCTCCAAGGCTTGTTGTGGTGTTGCACTCATGAATGGCAGCACCTCCGTCAGCTTCATTGTACCGGTGCAGCTGGAATCCTGCTGTGAGCGGCTGCGCCGATGTGTCCAAACTGGAGCCATTTTCACGAACGGCAGGAAAATGGGGAGGGGGATTTTCCTGCCTGTCATCCATTCCTCAA
>JANHFL010005487.1:0-15942 GCA_032468155.1 Oxyrhabdium leporinum
ACACCTTCCTCCTCCTATTTTCCCCACAAGAACTATCCTGTGAGGTGGGTTGGCTTGAGGGAATGTGACTGTCCCAAAGTTACCCAGCTGGCTTTCATGGCTAAGGTGAGACTTGAACTCATGGTCTCCTGATTTCTAGCCTGGTGCCTTAACCACTAGATCAAACTGGCTTTCCATAGATAATTGGCTATATGGTAATGAAGATCCATAGATAATTGGCTGTGTGGTGATGATGATGACTGACAAATCATCCATATTTTCTGTTACATTACTTTACTCTTTAATTATGAGTTACTGTAACTTGATTACATTCAACTTGGCATATTGTTTTGTTCTGAGTTTGGCATCCTCGTGCCATCAAGTTGTTCAGATTACAGTTCCCATATTCCCTGACAAATGGCCATCTTAATGGAGGCCTATAAGAATTGTAATCCAATTATAACAGATAAGGTTTGTTTGCTAAACCATGGTGTAGATATGCCGAACAGTCAAACCTTCTTCATTCTTACTAATGGAGGTGGATTTCTTCGGGAATTTATGGTGATGGAAACTGAAATTAATTCAGAGATTCAGAGATTTAAAATGTACAGTTTAAGCTATACCTGTGATGTGACTATTGAACAATTTGTGAACAAAATACATGGGATATCTATTTTTTTTAATTTATTCATTCATTCAATTTATATAGATCCCATCTCAAATGTATGATGGAGGGCTCAGGAACCATTAAAACAACATAGAAACACAAATACAATAAAAACTGCAATAGAAAAAAAATAAAAATATTTTTAAAATATACAATTATCACCATGGTTTACAGATGAACAATTTGTTCTTGTAACATTGCAGATAATTAAAGGACCCTTTGTATTGATGGGTGTGTTCTTTTACCCTTTCTCAATTGAGTAACTACAATAAAGCATTTTAGCAGAACTCTGTAATTATCAAATCATTTTTTTAACAAAACCTCATTTTTAAGTAAATTAATTTCTTATCAAATGATATTGTGGCTCAGAAGAAAGAATTCTACCTGCTTTTAGTTGTGCACAGCAAAAGTAAATCAAAGAAATGGAAACAAATATTGACTGTTTTAGGCATAGCTCTTTTTCTATTTTATATAAATTAAGGCAATTCTCTCTCCTTTTTTTAAATCGAAACCTTGATGCCATGAAATGCTTTGTAGAAAATTCTGGTGCCCAATAGCAATTTTTAAACTGGCTATGTTTGAGCTATATGATCAGGATATTGACTTTTTTCCTAATAGGTTTTATTTGTTCTTGATTAAACTTTTTAATGGCCCATATACTCTGTGCATGTGGAACATAAACACACACACATATCTCAATTGACTGGATCATTTACAAACAAATTAAGTTCCCAGAATTGCACTAAAACTACAGATATCTCAAGGAAATTGAATAGATGGTTCCAAAAAGATAAGAAAAAGTTTTCAAGATAGGAATGACATTCACGTAACGTTTTGCTGAGCTCTGCTATCCATGATTCAATAGAATAGCCTTCTTTCTCCTATGGCTATGTGGTCAGTTCCTACATGGAATGGCTAAAACATATACTGAATTGTAGGCTGGGACACTAAACTTTCCACACATCCTTAAAAAGTTAGAATAAGATGTCCTGTCAAAAGTAATTTATATTAATATTGTTATTTGTTATTGGATAATTGAAAGCCCCCTTCTTTTTCCTTCAAGATCCTGAAGTTCACCCACAAAATGAAGATTACTGGGGTCATGTGAATCCTATAGGACCTAGAGCATGTTATGATGAAGGAAAGAGAGTTGCTGAAACCATGTGCTATGCCTATATGAAGCAGGTATTGAGGGCAAGGTTTGCGCAGTAATAACATTTGTGTGTGAGAATGTGCCTTCCAAATCAGTATTGATTCCTGGTGGCAGACAGGATTAGCACTGCAGTTTTCTTGGCAATGTTTTTTTTTTCCTGAAATGGTTGCCTTTGCCTTCTTCCTTGGACTGAAGGAGAGGAACTAGGCCAAAGTCGCCCAATTGTCTTTGTGTCTTGGTAGGACTAAAATTCACAGTCTCCCAGCTTCTAGCCTGCTGTACTAACCACTATGCAAGCTGGCTTTTAGTCATAACATTATACAGGTAGTCTTCAACTTCTGACCACAAATGAGCCTAAAATTTATGTTGCTAAGTGAGACACTTAAGCGCTTTTGGCCTATTTTGTAACTTTTCTTGCCACATTTGTTAAATGAACCACTACAGTTGTTAAGTTAGTAACACTAACTTAAGTGTTGTTAAGTGAATCTGGCTTCTCCATTGACTTGACTTGTCAGAAGATTGCAAAAGGAGATCACATGATCCTGGACACTGCAACTGTCATAAATATGAATTAGTTGTCAAGTGTCCGAATATAAATCATGTGACCATCGGGATGCTGCAATGGTCGTAAGTGTGAAAAATGGTCATGTCACTTTTTTCAGTTCCTTTGTAACTTCGAAACGTCACTAAAATGTATTGTTGTAAGTCGAGGATTACCTGTAGTCCCGAATTTGAAAAATGAATGTAATACTAAGGCACTTGAAGAGAAATGCAAAATCTCTCAGGTGTGAGATAAGTAATGATCTTTGGGGGCTGAAGGCAGCCTTTGGTCTTTCTGTTTATCCCATCTTTTATTTCATATATATTGATATAAAAAAATCTTGTTTTTCATCACTGATTTTCTGGGGTTTTTTTGTTTCTTGTCTGCTTATTCAGTCACAGTCAGCTGTTTGTAGGCTGATGCACACTATTTTCTCAGTAACTGCTTCTTGAGTTCTTGTAAACCTTGTTATTTTTTTCTTTTTTTTATTCATCCTTTATTATATTTATAAATAACTCAAGGCGGTGAACATACCTAATACTACTTCTTCCTCCTATTTTCCCCATAACAATTGCCCTGTAAGGTGGATTGTACTGAATGTGTGTGACTGGCCCAAGGTCAGCCAGAAGGTTTTCATGCATAAGGCGGGACTAAAACTCACACTCTCCAGGTTTCTAGCCTAGTATCTTAACCATTAGACCAGACTGGCCAACATCTAAACATTTTGTCTCCCATGGACTTCTTTTTTTATAATGCCCTTGGTTTTCCTAAACATCCAGGACCTTCTCCAGCAACATAAGCTTTAGCTTTATCATTAGCTTTATTGATGCTTTCGTAGAGTTTTTCTTTGGATTGGAACCAAGGTTGTTGTGAATAAACTAGTAAACAGTTGTTTATGTTTCATCCTATATGGTGAATTTCATTTTCTAATCTATAGTTGCTAAGCTACTAAAAAGGCAGACTGACTGTACAAACATTGTAAGAGGCAGTGTAAATTCTAATACTTTCTGGCATTTCTTCTAGAAATATTATAAAGAGAACAAATAATTGAGACATGTTTGGCAACATTTCCTGCTGTTGTCAAGATCTATAAACATTCATGGCTTCCTCAAAAGTATGTTTTGTTTACTAGTTCGAAGTGCTTCTTGTCCCCAAAAGCCTCACAAAAATTGATTTAGTTTAATCAGAAATACTCCTGACAGATCATTATATTATCCCCCCAAAGAGAAATCTCTGAGAAAGAGTTCTTTCAACAACAATGCTATAAGCCAGTCTTCCCCAGCTTGTACAGTTTCAATATGCTGGACTCCAACTCTCATAATTGCTAACCCATTTTAGAGGCTGGCTGGGATGATGGGACTGTTGTAGCAGATATTTGAAGGGTACTGTGTTGGCAGGTAATAGATCTATAGCTGAACTGCACCATATGAAATCATTACAATTGTATGGGTGTGTGGGTATGTCTTATTCTGGAATAATATGGGGGGAAAAATTAGAACCCAGCATGAAGATTTTCAATAGAATTTTTACAAGAGGCTGTTTTTCTTGTCCTTTCAGGAAGGTGTTGAAGTAAGAGTTGCCCGAATATTCAATACATTTGGTCCCCGGATGCACATGAATGATGGCAGAGTTGTTAGTAATTTTATCTTGCAAGCTCTTCAAGGAGAACCCTTAACTGTATGTATTCATCTTCTTGTCCATTCAGTTTAATGACTGTGTGGCAAAGACACATCAAAGTCTGCCATTTTGTGAAATCTCACAGGATCAATATTTTAGTAAAGAATCTTAAATTAGAAATTGAAACATTCTAATGCATCTTCTAGTATTTAATCACATAAGCACATTGTGTTGTACTCAAAAGTGCCATTTAATACTGTTTTCCTGAAAATCAGACCCGGTCTTATTTTCTTTTCAGCTCCCAAACAAGCTCCAGGTCTTATTTTCAGAGGATGCCTTTCCCACTTACCTTAGGACCACCGCAGCCATGCCTCCCATGCCCCGACACTTCTCACGCTGCTGCCTGACTTCTGTGCCACTCTCAGCTGCTTGCAGCAAGACACCACATGGCTCGTTGCGCTGGTGCCGCCACCTGTACATGCAATAGCACAACACACCTTGCAGCCTACTGCTGCAAGTGGCGGCACCGGTGTGATGAGCATGCTGCCGCAAGCGGTGGCATCAGTGTGCTGAGCCTCGTGGCATTCTACAAGCGGTAGCAGCGCAATGCACCATGTGACATCAGCTGCAAGTGGCTTCAGAAGTCAGGCAGCAGTGCAACAGGTGTCAGCGCATGGGAGGCCTGGCTGTGGCGGTCCTAAGGTAAGTAGTGCAGGGCGCATGGGGCAGCGCCACCTCCCCACCCTAGCTTGATTTTTACGCATGCGCCTCACCCTGACCAGATGGGCAGGGCTTGTCTAGGGCTTATTTTGGGGGTAGGACTTATTTTAACTTCAGTGGTGAAAATTGGAGTAGGGCTTGTTTTCGGGGTATGACGTATTTTCGGGAAAACATATTCAGATAACTAAGGTTACAGAAATTGATTCTAATACGTGGAAGATCCATTGGTAAGAAATTAAGTGAAGATTAAAAGCTGTTCCTGAACTGATATTTGCTAACATAGCTCTTGTTTACTTATACCAGATATTTATGCATCTATTTATCGTCCAGTGCTAGAGTTCTGGAAATGACAAATATACATATGTCTGTAAACTGCTTCTTAATTCCATTTGGTGTGATTCAAGCAATATTTTGAAATGGTTCCTTTTAAAATAACATTTAAAGCTACTGAGTTTTAACAATTTAAATATTTACAATAAAGTAATGCTTTTATCTTAAGAATGGCAGAGAAGTTTTGCGATATAAAAGTAAAGGATTGTCAGGAAAGGATGTATTGAAATCCTTTTGAAAAACAATGGAACCTCATGAGATTCACTCTTTTCAAAATTGCAATCTTTTGTGTTCTGGCAAACAGCAATATACTAGCAGAATGCTTGTAATCAGCTTACTGGCAAGATTGTTGCTAAGACACTTAGTAGGCAGTCTCTCAACTTGCACTAAAAAAGATTTAAATTCTTTATAGAAGATTTAAATTCTTTATAAATTGTTAGAAAAGCCTGCATGGCTGACTTAGTTTTATTTTTTGCCAACTTAAGAATATTTTCCCTTTCTCATTTGTAAAGCAAATTGATAATTATTTGGGGCATGTTCTACTATGGAATCTTTTTAAAAAAAACCAAATTATTTCAAAAAATGCCATGTTGGATTTTTTTTAAATTGGTAAGAATTGCTAGACATGAACGAATGTTCAACATGAAAATGAACAAATAGTTCAATGTGAAATAGTCCTCTTGGTTTGTATCTTGGACAGGAAGCCTATTGATGGCACTCCATGAACCTAGTGAAAAATTAATGTGTACTTGAGGTATATAACAAGATTATTCTCCATCTAACTTCAGATAATCATTTGGTAGATCAGGACAAACAAATAAGGATACATGGATGGTATTTTTATGTCACTGCAAAGTGGTATCTTTGCTATCCCTATTTATCTCATTTTTCATTCTTCCAGGTATATGGGCCTGGCACTCAAACCAGAGCATTCCAGTATGTCAGGTATACATTTTTATGTTGAATTCAACTCAATCTTATTATGGCCTTTAGCTAGCCAATGTTAATTGTTTCAAGAAGAGTTTGTGGGAAAGTGTTTTCCACGTGCCATAATTTTGCCATATAACTTTTTAGCATTTTTCCTGAGTAGTTTCATTCATGTGGCCCATTATCTGATAGCACTTTTTAAAAACTATTTGTAGGAATTTGTATGGAGAGAGCATTATAATTATATTTCTTCTAGCCAAGTGCCTCAAAACTAAAAAAATAAAAATAAAGCAGTAATAACTACAAATTCTGAATGTTGGTGTTGTGCTCACCTCAGAGGCAATAATTCTTGCAAATTAGATCAGAGTTTGTCTTCTAGAACTTGTCATTACCGCTAGCAAGTTGAGCCTCTATCTAGCATACGATTAAGTAAACATCTCTTTGTACAGTTTGGGCTGCAGATGTGAAGAATGATTATCATGACTTATCTAACAGTGTTGTACAGCAAGTATGCTGTTGCTGGTTTAATCTTCCCTGTGAGAATCCCAAAATTACAAATTTAGAATATTCAACTTTTAAAAGCTCCTACTTAGGAACTTAACATCACTTTAATCTTTTAAAAAGTCATAAAATTACAGTGTTTTCTGTCCATAAAACCACTGACTAAATATTTCTGAGCACCAACAACATCAGTTCAGTCCTGGCACAGCTATTTTAAGAGACAATGATGAGTTGTAAATGTTGAATCTACTTGTTGGGGATGAAGCAGGCAGTTTCTTCTGCTTGTGTTTTCTTTTCATCTTCTTTTTAAATAAGATTTAAACTTTTTAGATGCTTTTTGTTCCTTTTCCTTTTTTATGTATTTATGTATTAGATTTTTGTATTTGTTATATCTATTTAATATAATCTTTAATAACATTAAAAGAAAAGGTCACCGAGAAAATAACTGTCAAACTGTACATCCTGGCCTTATTCTCTCATTACAACCCTGCTAAGGTACTGCTTTTAATAATTGTTGCAAACAAATAATGATTGTTTTAGATTAAAAAATTAGAAAGGAGCAAAGGAGCCATCTGTCCAAGGAGTGAATAAGTCTGCATCAGTTCCAAATATGTATATTTGTTGGTCAAACCTTGGCCCAAGCAGAGACTTGGTGTTGGGCCAGCCATTCAGGTATTTGTTTGGACCAGAGTGTGGGAAATTTATCCACCCACGACAGAGTGGAATGTTTTTCTAGCAGCGCCTTGGCTACATTTAATTCAGCCCAGCCCAGCGGGGATACAAGGTCTATTTATATCCATGCCAGCTATTTGTCTTAATTTTTACAGAATGGTAAATAGTCAATATAAATTGCTTAGTAATAATCATAAATACACACACACACAATGACTCTAAGTGGCAAAAGAAGAGTTAGAAGCCTCTGGGTTTCCCGTTTTTTCCTTAAACCATTACTGCCATCTTCTGTTGAATATGTGGATATGCAGTTTTATTTGTAAGGAGAGCATTTTTAGCCAGTGTAACGGTGGTTTAACACTAACCTAGAAATAACCACAATATTTGTGCTAATTTTAAAAAATCTGTGACTACTTTTGCTGTTCCAAATTGATTTAGGCCTATGCATCTATATTTATTGAATTTTGTTGGGGAAAAAAATCACGTAGCTTAATTATAAAAAGATGAATTTCCCTCTCCCATTTCTTAAAGGGCCTAAGGAACCTAAATTCTTTTCCTATCCCATAGCTATCCAGGGTAATTTTGCCTACCAATGTTCATTATACTCTTAATGCCAAAGCAGAAATGTTCATTATGCTCTTAATGACAAGCAAAAATGTCCCAAAGGAGGAGGTCAAAATAATTAAGGTGACAAAAATCATACCGTCAGTGCCCTTCCCCCGTTTGCTTGCATCATGGCAGGGCAGGTCTTGATTGCATAGTTGTGGCCACCATCTTGAATTCTTGATGCCCATGAACATTGTGAAGACTACAGTGGAAGAGTCACACTACATTTTGTTTGGAAACTTTCTACTCAGACAGTGAATAGCAGACTTACAATGAGAGTTAACTGAATATACATGTTTGTTTTTAGACTATATAAGCTATCAATTTACTTGAATAAACTACCTTTCCGCTCTCTTTAAAGCATGGCTACACATACTGAACCTTGCCAAAAGTTGCTAGTAAATATCTTTGTTTAATTTCTGCACCTAAATCTGACACCCTGATAACTCATTCATCCCACTGTCTCAGTTGGTACATTGTGTCTTTTGTGAAAATTGTTTAGGTGGAAATATTTTGCTCCGTCCCTTCATGTATATTCAGTGTAAGTTGCTGTAGTTCACTTGTTTTAGCTTCTGTTCATGGGTATCAGCAGAAGCTTCCTGTTTCATCCCAATGGTGAAGGTCATATGGCACTGCATGTATAAAAGGGATGGGACTTTGTCAGTCTCAGTCCCATTGACTGCTGCCCCCGCCCCATGCCACTGCTTACAGTAAAACTTCCCCCAAGAGAATATTTTTCCTCAACATCAGCACTTTGCAAGGCCAGACCATAAATAAATCAGGAAATAACTTTCAGCTTATATTGTCTTATCTTTTTTTCCAGTGACCTTGTGAATGGGCTCGTGGCCTTAATGAATAGCAACGTTAGCAGTCCTGTTAACTTGGTAAACAGAACACTCTTGTTGTTATAAACTTTAATGGGAAATTGAGTAAAGTAGTATGGAAATAAAATAGCATCCCCAAATTCAGAATGCATGGAACCAATCAGTGCTGGAACATAGCGTTTGGTATTGTCCTACTCTGAAAATTGCAATAGGCCCTTCACCATTACAGCTACCTCTTCCTGCTTCTCATTGTTATTAAAAACATGAGCACCATATGAGGACAAACTATCATGGTGCAATTTTTCTACTTTAAATGCAGTGAGTTCTGTATTATATCTGCAAATAAGGCCTTTGCAGACCCCATTTTATAAATCATTTTTTTAAATAAATTTCTGCATGCAGGGTGCTGCTTTTGTAATTATATTCTTGCCTCATAATATTTCATCTCTTTGAGATTTTGTTGCTAAATCAAAAAGTAACTAAAACCATTGAGGAACCTGATAGTAAAGATTTCTACTGAACATAGTATGATCTGAAATGTAAAATGCATTTCCTTAGGTTTGCCCTCAAAAGTGGTGTGAAAACAATAGGAATTTCTGTTACAAGGATTCCAGTCTTTGGATCATTCTTTTCCTTTAGGAATTCCTGTGGTAGATTCCATTCGGGAACAGAGAATTCTGCAATTGGGAACATATTTTGCAATTTGTTAGCAAAAAGAATGAGTATTCAGGAAATAACTCTTTATGGAATATCAAAACTTATATTTCCCTCCTACTTCTTGTACTTAAATAATGAATTTGTACTATTGTGCTATACAATACTATTATACTATAACTATTGTACTATTGTTCTATAAACATTATTTTAATAATACTTGTATCTCTAGGGAAATCCAGAGGAACATTCTATTCTTGAATTTGCCCAGTTAATTAAAAAGCTTGTGGGTAAGTACATTTAAATTGCTTTGTAAAGAAAATATAGAGCTTGGTGATATGTGTCTCCTATTGATTGTTACATGGAAGGTAATCAATTTAATAAATAAGTAAGTTCAAATGATTTAATTTGGAACTGCTACTAGAAAACCCAATGAAAATGTAATAATTAACTAAAAAAAAAAGGAAAGAAAAATTATAGGCCTATGAATACTAAAACTTCTGTGATCCATGTGCACCCTGTATGTGTACAATGCATTGTATAGTTTTGACTTATGATTGGTCACTTAGCAACTCTTCAAAATTATGACAGAGCTCCCAAAATGTACTTACAACCCAGTTTCAAAGTTATAATGTCAGTCTCCTGTAGGAGATGGCCAGGCTGAGCCCAAGGGAGCAGTCAAATGAGTCCCTGCGCACCCACAAGAGATCCAAGTCCAGCCCACCTTTTTTATTTCCCGCTCATTTCGCTTGACTGCTGATTGGTCAGATTCTTGTAGCGAGCTTAAGCTTGCAATAAATCTTTATACTTATTTGAACTGCCTGAATCTCCCAATTTCCCCGGTGCTTGACACCCCCACTTACACAACCACATTTTGGGTGTTTGGCAATTGGATAGTATTTGCAGCTACACCCTGTGGTCACGTGACCATGATTTAGGACAGTTTTGTCGGAAACTGGTGTTTACTTCTGGTTTCTGGCAAAAACTGGCCCACAGCAAACAATAGTTTCACTTAACAACTGGATCAGTCACATGATTATTCACGTTATGAACATCATGACTTAGAACTATGATTGCCAGGCTGACTTGCAAGTCGAGACCACCTGTGTTATTATGGACCTTTTGATGTGGAATGCCTTGCAGAAGGAAATTATCTCTTTGTAGAAATTGAAATTGTAACTGTAGTCACTCAACAATATGCCTAATTATAAAATATGTTTACAGGCAGTGGAAGTGAAATCCAGTTTCTGTCAGAAGCTCAAGATGATCCTCAAAAAAGGAAGCCAGATATCAAGAAAGCCAAATTATTGCTTGGTTGGGAACCTGTGGTACGTAATATTTATCAGTGGTATTGTAATTTCAAAATGTAATATTATTTATTTCATACCATTTAAGGCAAATTGTTGTAATTTATTCTGTGGTGTGCTTCCTTTTGGGGATAGGAGAAAGAGGCGTTTTTTAAAAATGTCCCTTGATCCTTTATATAAAGCAAATTAATTAAACTCGGGAGAAACTCTAAAAACCAGTCATTTTAACAAAATACTGAAACGAAATATGTACATCTCTATTTCTCCCTCGTAAATATCTAGTTTTTTGCTACTTCCAATGTCATCAAATTGGAAAACAAGCAAACTTCCATGAATGTTTCCATGAATTGAGGAGCAAAGTTTTAGGAAGTAGGGTTTTAGTACTACAACTAAGCACCACATATTTTGTAAGCATGCATAATCTTCTCTCTTTCTCTCCGGAACAGGTTCCGTTGGAAGAAGGTTTAAATAAAGCCATTCATTATTTTCGGAAAGAACTGGAATATCAAGCAAATAACCAATATATTCCTAAACCAAAACCTGCTAGGATAAAAAAAGGAAGAAGCAGGCATAACTAAAAATTCAATTGGACAAGAAATGACATTTCTTACCTTGAATTTGAGAAGATGTCATATGTCTTTTGGTAAAGACTTCAGAACAGGTATCATGAAGAAAAAAAAACTGGAATTTCACTCTGAAGCTTGCTTTAAAGAAGTGGATGTGCCTCAACAAGAAAACTGCAGTTCTTGCCTTGCACTTTTTAAATCTGTCTTTTTATGTAAAATAGATGCATCCTTTTTTAGTATCTTCAGGTTTTATATCTTGCTGTGAGATCATTTGTTATAACTGTCCTTGACAGTTTTATTTACTGGTTTCTTTGTGAAGCTGCGCATAAGATAAGAAGGGCAGAATTGCCAATTTATTTATAAAATGGGTACTTTAAATGAGAGAGACTATGCATAAAGGGAAAAAAAGTAGCAGTATTGTCAGATGACAAACACTGGCATTTAGAAAATATCTGTACAAGAGTTTTATGTATTCTTTAAATCCATTCCCTCCCCCACCCAACATTTAGTTCTAGTTGCACACTTGAATTTGAACTACTTCCACTGATAAATGCTATTTTAAATCACTACTGTATTGTGCATACTCTGGGCAAAAGTTAATGTATTATTGGCTACCAGTGGTTGAATATGCTATTTTAATAAAACACTGAACCTTACAGATTTAAGTAAAAGAAAAGTCTGTGATTGTGGACATATTATTATACAGGTTTAGCAGACTGATGTAACATCTGCCTCTGAGTAACTGATTCTTTTAAACAATATTATGTGAGTTTTTAGATAGTATACCTTTTGATGAATACAATTCAATTACAAATAACTCTGTGAAATTAAATTAAAAATCAGGTGGGTACATACAGGTAGTCCTCAACCTATGATCACAATTGGCATCACAATTTCCATTGCCTTAAGCGAGCCATGCCCAATTTTACAACCTTTTCTGCCACAGTTGTTAAGCAGATTACTTGCAGTTGTTAAGCATACATACCATTGATCAGTGAATCCAGCTTCTCCCATTGACTTTGCTTGTCAGAAACCGGCTGGGTACATCACAAGGGATGATCATATGACCCCAGAATGCTACAATCATTGTAAACACATGCCAGTCACCAAGTGCCCAGATTTTAATCATGTGATTATGGGGGTGCTATGACTGTTGTAAGTGTGGGAACTGCTTGTAAATCACTTTTTTTGAATGCGTTGTAATTTCAAGTAGTTGCTAAAGGAGTGTTTGTACGTTGAGGACCACCTGTATGGATAAAATTCGGTGGACAACTTCTGCTCCAATCTGTGGAATGCAGAATCTTCTGTCTGCTTTCAAAACCTGGTCTGGGCTGTGGGAGATTTTAAAGAGCACAAATCAAGCTGGGAAGGAGAAAGACGAGGAAATATGGATAACTTCTCTTTTCTGTTGTATAATTAAACTATATTGCTATTTCTAGTACTAGCCCACTTTTAGCAAAACAACAACAACAAAGAATCGGCCACTTCCACAAAAAAATTAAATATTGTTAATATTGAGGTACCTGAATTACACATTCCTAAGAAACAACGGCATCCTGTTTTCTTTAAAAGGGAAATGATTTGGAATGTCTTAATCCTATTACAAGATTTTCATGTTTTAATACCACAAAAAAATGGAAATATATGGGAGTGTAAATGGCCAGCCAACTTCTGCAGTCTTGAAGGAATGCTACAGTAACAGTTTACAGCCAACATCACAACAGTGTGGAAAGAGAAGCAAGGGAGAAAACTCTTGGTGACTTTAGAAAACAATTCAATGTTTTTACAGGAGCAAAAGTGATAGTTCATAGAGAAGGTTACCCGCTAGATCTACATTTGTCTTGGGGTAGTGACAACATGATCTGAAATTGAGGATGGGGAATGTTATCATCAGTTCTTTGTCATGGACAGACCATTCCCTCTTGACCCTGGAGTTCTGTATGAGCTGCCCCCACTGCAGGGAAGAGGGATCTATTGAATTGGGTGGCCTCAGGAAACTTATTTCCCAAGGTGTAACTACGGAGATTCTCAGTCATCCAGGTCATAGTTGCACAAAGGTGCTTTTTTCCCCCCAAAAGGCCACCAGACTATGTTTTTTTCCTTGAGGATAAAGATGATGTTAGTTCATGGTTCAGCCAGGGCTTTAGTTGCAAACTGAAATGAGCATTTAAGAAGATTGAACCACTACTCTGTGATTGTGCAGTCTCTGTGATTGTGGCTCCTCTACATCCTTATAGTTGTCAAGGGTCTTCGGGAGATGTAGTGGCACGAGAGCACTGCTGGAGGAATACAAGCCAACAGGCATAGGAAGGAATCTTTATTAGGACATACTTTGTCTTTTTTAGGACAAAATGAGCTCACTTCTTCGCTCTTATTGTATCTGCATACAGACAACCAGCAGCTTTATTCTAGGTGACTTAGACACCTTCTAGGTAAGGAATGATTAGGAGAGCCCCTGTAGAGCCAAGGTACTTGGCTTTACTGAGGTAAACATAGCTAGGCAGGTCCTATGGAAATGACTCACTTTGTTAGTTGGGAGAGTTTGAGACAATTGATGTTGAGAAAGTAGTCAGGGTCCTTGTTTCTATGACCTTGTCATGTATCTGGGCTCTTCTCCCTCCCCAATTGGTTAAGGCTTCTCAGGAGGTGGCAGTGTTTGGGGGAAGATTGTTGAGAAAGTGGTAAGTGTTTAGCATTGGAGAGTCCTGGATGAAGTATATTATCTAGAGCTTTTTCAGTCTGTTTTATAGTACTGAGATGGCATTGGTCACATATGTTGATCTCTGAAAAGCTTTGGATTGGGATGCTGCAGCCATCCTGGCCCTTCTAGATCACTCGGCAACCTTTAGTACTATCAACCAGGGTATCCTTCTGGATTGAATTTGGAGGTTGGAAGTGGGAGTCACTGTTTTGCAGTGTTTTTCCCTTCCTGTCACTAGTAAGAGAAGTCTACATCTATCTTAAGTAGGTGCCTGAAGGCTTGGTTTCTCATCACTTCTATTTAACATCGAATAAAGCCTATGGGTGAGGTCAGTTGGCAGTACAGTTTCATCAATATGCAAATGATAATTATACACCTCCACCCTTGACTAGACAGGTAATGATGTTCAGGTGCTAACCCAATGCCTGGAGGCTCAGGATGGAGAACTAACTGCAACTCAACCCTAGAAAGACAGAATGGCTTTCCATTTTTGACCCCCTGGGATCCGGAAGGCCATTACCCTTTTAACCTTGAACCTTCAGGCCATGAACCCTAACTCTTCCCCCACAATTGGGCTAAGATGGGAGTGGACCCAGAAAAATGCAGAGTTTGTGATATCATGGCTCTGTGGTGGGTAATAGGATGTTATTGTATGACACTGTTGTTCATTTCTATGTTTTTATTAGTTGTAAGTTGTACGTTAATATAAAATAGTTGGCCATATTGGTCTCAGTAAAGAAAGTCATCATAATGTAAGTATTTCACCAGAATATATAATTAAAATTTTGTATAAAAAAGCTTCAATTTCAAAGCAGATATGTTGAATATATGCAAGGCCAATTTTTCTTGGTTTCTTCCCCCAATCCCATCAGCTAAAATTAAGAACCAGATTAAAATCAATTTTAAAAAAATCTAGTGTCCTTACACAGAGAATTAATGTAGTCAATACAGAGAGGAAAAGCTTAATAATAATAAAGACAGAGAATAATCTTAATAATAATCATCATAATTGACATTTGCTCCATGTCTGAAGGTGTCTAGATTTCGTGGGCCAATAGGAGCATCTTCATCGTAATGGTGATGATAATAGCCACCATCATATTCATGGCCACCACGGCCTACGTTTGACCAGTAGGAGACATAATCTTCAAATTTCTGCAGAAAAAGGGACCATTGATTTGCTGAAGCCATATGCTCATAAAAACACTATGATTTAGAAGCACTGAAATATATTTTTCTTTCAATATTGATCAGTGTATGAATCTGAAATCCGTACCTCAAAGACCTACAGTTATTGTGAAATACAGTAAAATATTCACATTTCAGTGCCTTCTTGCTCCTAGAAATATGAATATTTTCATCCAAAATGGTATATGTACTGTATACCATCTTCTGTAATATACCATGGAACATTATCTTCTAATTTAAAAAGCTAATTGATGATTTTGGCAACTAAACCATATAGCAGGAAGAAGCCATTAATTCCAAGGTCCAATTTACTTCTCAGTGCAGGAATAAGTGAAGTATCCAAATCAAATAGCTGACCACAATCTAGAATATATTAGGACAGTGAAGCTTTGAAAGTTATTGTTCAAATATTGTATGAATCTCAAATCCGTACCTCAAAGACCTACAGTAAAATATTCACATTTCAGTGCCTTCTTGCTCCTAGAAATACGAATTACCATCACATGGATTTAGCGTTTAAACTATTGACTTAAAATAATGTATTTTGACTTCCTAGCTTCTTTAACTTCAGAAAGGATTCAAATCAAATAGAGAAAAGCAAACAAAGAGATTATGTATAATAGCAAGCTTTCTGCTCAGAGATTCAAGCAATTGGTATTTGAGAGGGCTAAAGCATTCATCAGGGAAAAGCGGCTAGCGTTAATCTCCAGAAACAGCTGAGCTGTTTCCTATCTTTAAGTTAGTGTATGATGAGAGAATTCAGAAACCTGCCCTTTGCTACTTTTAGAGATCACCTATAAAGTTTACAGTTTTCTATCTAACATGATTTTACCACCTACTCTTTGAGTTCCTGGAGGAGACTCTTTCCAATATCCTCACTTTGGAATCCTCATGACCTTATAAAACATAGGTGGGAAACTATGGCCCCTTTATGACTTGTGGACTTCAACTCCCAGAATTCCTGAACTAGCCAGGGGAATTCTGGGAGT
>JANHFL010005487.1:38846-56869 GCA_032468155.1 Oxyrhabdium leporinum
CCTGATGATGGCAATTCAGATTAGATGCAACCCTAAGTAGCAAACTGTTTAGTACTGCGTATCTGTCAGGTCCATTCATCTAGTAAAATATTTTTATTCTTTTGTCCTAAGTGGTTCATAAAACAGTCATAACAAAACCACCATAAAACTAAATATAAACTTTAAAAGGCATTTACTAACAACCAAAGCATTAAAAAAAGAACTTTAGCAGCAAAGGAGTTATTAAGTCATCCAATAACTAATTAAAGCTGAACTGGGAGGCATAAAATTGAAGAAACAGTAAAACACATGCAGAAAAAAAGAAGAGTTTTATAAATGCCAACGATGGAGACCTCCAACAAACCTCCAACAAAAAAAATGCTTCTAGAGGTAAAAAAAAAACCTACTACCAACTTTACTCCTAGGTTGTTTGTTAAGTCATTTATTCTCACTTATTTCACTGCTGTCTCTAGACATCTGTCCAGCATGTCAATTACTATAATTAATTCTGAAAAAGGGGAAAAACAGTATTGAGTACTGTAGATTGATTATTCCAGATTTTAGTTAAACTTGAAAGTTATAAATAACCCTTCCTTTATTTGGTTTTATTTGTCCTTTGCTTGTATTTGTTCAACTCAAAGCAATGTACATAATGTTCCTGCCTCCAGAAGAATGAGATTACTGTGAACAGTTTGGCTTGCAGAGCGTAACCTTAGAATGAAGACTTGTGGCCCTTGGGGAAAACCCCCAAAAGATGTGAAATCTACACATAAGATCAAGGTGGAGAAACCCTATTCAAATCCTGTTGGTCAAGAGAACCAGTTGGATTTCAAGTGCCTGCAGTAGGAGGTCCTTACACGTGTTACATGTGGGCCTGTAGGCTGATCTCCGAGTCATAGAGAGAAGCAGCCAGCTTGTTGGTCACACCTCTACCTCCCGTGTGCTGAGATTTAAAGGTGCTGCCTGAATAGGGCTTGAAATCCATTATCCTGCATAAAGCCAATAAAGTTTGATTCATAATAATAATTGTGCTTGCAGTGGTGTTGGAGGAGAATGAAGTCTTGAATGTAAAGTTGCCATCCCCAACCAGACACCACCCAGAAGTGTTGGATTATAACCTAGTATTAGGGGTGGGTAGATATGGAGTTACATTTATGTACCATATAAGATCTATTTTCATTCATAACAATAACTCTATTAGGATGGTTGGGTTAAGAGAGAGTCATTAATAAAAGTCATTCAATGGTCTTTAATGACTGATACTGGACTATATCCATGTCTCTATACTCCTATTCCACTTTAGTACTGGCTCTCAAGATGGCCTTTAAGTGGCAACAGGTATAGAAAAGAAGTGTTGAATCCCTTAAAAAGTAGCTAAATGAGATATATAACACCAGTTTTGAAAGTACTTTACTGACTACTTGGGAAATATCAGACCAATTGAAACTATTATTGATATTACTCTATAAAATTTAAATGACTTGGATTCAAGGACTAAAAAGATGATCAAAGACTCCACAAACAAATATCAACAGAAGTAGGCATTCTCCCAATGATTGAACTCTCCCAAGGGACATTTAGCTAATTCCCATGCTATCCTCTTTACTCACCAATTGTAAGTCTGTTGGAACTGAACAAAACAGGTCCAAATTTGATCTGGTGGGAGAAGCTGGAAAAGCAAAGGCTGAATACAAAAATTGATTGGATCGGGTTTGGGGCTGTGGAGAAAAATATTCCAGAGAAATCCTCCACTATATCCCTACGTATGCATTTAATTCCCATTATTCACTAAAAAAGCTCTTGGGAAACATCAGGATGGGGAAATTTGATCTAGAAGATATCATAACTTCTATTTGTCTTACAGAAAGGATGTCTGCAGTGAAGTGTTGAAAAAGTCAAGATAGCACACACAATCACACCCCTTTTTAAATATTTATTGGGAAATGAGTTTCAGGCGTATGTCTTTCAGCAGAAAAAAGGGAATGTCAAGAAAACAGTTGCTGTTTGAGGGTTTGATGTACCATGTTAAAAAAGCGGAAATTCCCAAATTAAGGTACACTGAAAAGTACTTTGGGGATCCTCCCAATCCTGTTGTGATTGCAAGCTCTCCTATCATAAAAGCATGGCATTATATAAATGACCCTGCAGACAAGCCTTTTGTTTTAGGTAAAAGGTTTGGCCAGACAAAAGTGAAAAAACAGAACTACATTAGTTTCTCTGGTAGTATCATATTCCTTCTCTCAGTGGCCTGTGGGAGAAAGAAAATCCTCCACAAAGCAGATGCTTTTCAGAAAATTTGACATTTGAGCTTTTTTCTCTTTTGTCTGCATACATATTATATTCAGCATTCCTTTTTCAAATAATCCCTCATGAATCATTGAACAAACCTCCTACTTGTTATTGAAGTGTGTGAGTATGTATGTTTGTGTTTGTGTGTGTGCATGTGCATGTGTACTTTGTTGAGCACGATTTTATAGCCTGGTGGTTTTTTGACAACCACTTTCACTGACTGCTATACATGAAAGATATGTCAGCACCTGAAACTTGTAAATGGAATCCCCTCTTGCTGCTCTCCATTCTTGAGACTTCTCTATCAGCCAAAAATATTGCTTCTCTATGCTTTTGCTTTCTCTTTGTTCAGTGTTTTGTTCCTACCCCACCCCCACCCCCAAAATCAGGCCTTTTTTTCTCTCAGTAAAATAAAATCACAGTTTACAATATCCTTTTAGCCATCAGTTGTGGTTCGTCTGAGAAAAAACTTCTCCCAGCTAAAAGCTTGCTTTGATATAGTTTAATAACTAATGAAGAATGAATTTTTTTTTAAAAAATGATAAAGGCAAATGCTGTGAGTAACCCATTCTTGTCACTATTGTTAAATCAATAATTTGCTAGTAGTCTGAGGCAATTATCTGAAATTATTTCAATGGGAGATCATGGTTAGGATCCCCCCCCCCTAACTTTGAAGCAATTTAACAGCATTAGTGAAAAGAGAAGCAGTTTGAATTTGAAAACTGAAGTATCTTCAAACCATGTTCCTATACTATCTGGATTGGATACAGTCATGGGAAATTGTGAGGTCCACATTGTTACTATTTGAAAAATTGCTGTTAGTTTTGCCATTTGCTAGCTTGCCTCCAGTATGTTCCACTTGTATATCCCTGAATAAGCCTTTCCTTCTTCCTTATCCCAGATAAACTAAACTCTGTAGCAATATCAAAGAACATCAAAGGATTAGGGATGTATCTGGCTGTACTTCAGAGAAGCGCCACAGAATTATTTATGATCTGCAATAGCTAAACCCTGTAGCATAAACAGGGATTGATTGAATATGGACGCATGTTTGAACGTAGACCCCCCCAAAAGTTCTTTGTGGTGTCTCAAGTTATTGTAGCTTGGAAGAGGGCAAGATGAAGGTGTAATAGGCAAGGAGATGTTGTATTATAAATGTGGCTATTAAAGGTTATAGATGGACTGATCCATGTAGATGGGAAAGCACTGGAATAATATGCTAAGAAATGAAGACCAGAGACCATGTATCACACTGGTACAATGTAATAGTGAGAATAACAGAGTGGATTCAGAGCAAGGTCATATGCTTCTAGGTTGTACCTTCACATTTCATATATATTTCCCATGTAGTTGCTGACCCTCTTCATTGAAATGGCTGTGCCAAAACAGTAACTTAAGCTCCTGAGAGTTCATGTTTCAGATAAGCAATACTTTTAATGATCCCAGAAAGGTAGTCTGAATGTTCCATTAAAAGTTCCATTAAAAGTTCATGTTATAAAATGTACACCTACAGATCTATTTGTTTTCTCAACTTCAACAGTTTTAAATGGTGTGAACTTCAACTCCCAGAATTCCGCAGACAGCATGTTGCCAAGTTTCAAAGCACTGGTCTGTTTTAATCTTAGTTTTGCTCTTGCATTTATATAGCATTCCATATAGCCAATCATTTACTTAATTTTATTGCCTAGCCCTATATGGAATGCTACAGAAAAACAAACTTCTTGTAGTCAGATTGGTTTCAATAGTTCATATCAAAATTGGCCAAAATTCAGAAAAAAATAGGTTGATCTTTGTAAGTACATTTGAACCTCCTTTCCTAATCCCCCTTGCTCTTCCCACTGGCAATGTACTTCAGTACATCTAAATAAAGATATTAAACAATACCCCTTTGTACAGTGATTACTAAGCCTTAATGTTATTTAGACAGATTTTCCTTGCTGTGATCAGTGCAGTGGAAATAAATGTTCAGAACCTTTTTCTTAAAATAGTTGTTTCATAAACTTTGTGGAAGAATAGAGATAATTTGTCTCTATTAAAAAGGAAAGGAGCAACCAGAAGGGCATCTATACTTGCAGAACATAAATCATTTTAGCAGGAATATAGCCGGCAGGGTTGATCTGCAGTTTGTCTGTATTTGACCATACTGATATTTATATGACATAATAGTCAGGGAATGGTTTGACCTCCAAGCCTGAATAATGATTTACATCAACTGATCAAAGGCTTGAACTTAATCCAAAATTGATGCACAACATTAGCTCTTCAGAAATCCACGATGCAAAGCAGTTCAACGTCTGACTCTAGAAGCAAGGATTCTAGGAACTGGAGAATCATGTGGCCTGGTCTCCTTGGATTTATGATGGGCCACCAAACATCTTGTTAGAAGTGAAGATGGGCATGTTCTAATGCTCTATGTCTACAATTAACTTTAACTTCTAAGAAAAACTTCAAGTGTTAGATAAGTTGTGTGACAGTAATATGGCTGCTGATTGGTGTGTGGTTAGTAGTTTACAACTCCTATGGTGGTTTGGGGGGGCGGGGGGCAGAACTGAAGCATTAATAGATTGAATACTAACCTAGCTCCCCATATCCAATTTTTCCCATAAGGTCTTAAGTTAAAAAAGCATGAATTAACTGCAATGGTTTGCAAGAACTGAACCCTCATAGTTGAAAAGGTATTTTCTATATAGCTTTTTATTCTGATTGACCACAATTTTTAAAATATTCCAATTATTGCCTGTGATCTGAACCCAAGTCCTGCCAGCTGCTTTAGGCCCAGGCCCTCTAAAGACTATGTCACAACACATTTAGCACATTCACTACTAATTGAAATCATGAGTGGAATAATTAGTTGAAATAATGATATTATTAGTTTTAACACACACTAGTCAAAAAAGTATCTTGGGAATGTAAAAAATGAGCTTGAGTCGACAAACTCTTATTACACACACACACATATATAATACCAATCATAATTCAAAAAATAAGATGCACGCGGACTTATATAATACCAATCATAATTCAAAAAATAAGATGAAATTGTTTATGCTCAGTGAAGAATGCATTGTTTTGACCTGGGTTGCACTTCGTATGTATTTCTGCTAAAATGGTTCACAATTCAGCTAAGACCAGTATAATTTTTACATAGTGTCATTTGCTACAAAGTACTGTAACACCCTAGGTAATTTTACATAAGAGTAAAGGCCTTTGTAGATTAAAATCAACTTCCTCCCCAAACGTATGTTGACTTAAACGGGCTTGCTTAGTTGCAGATGAGCATAGCTACTGAGAATTAAATTCAGTCATACTAAAAGTGGTAAGGTTACAACTGAATTAAGTCTTATGAGAATCGTGTGGTTTATTCATTTTTTGTTTAACTGAGGTTGGGCAGAGCTTCCATGGGATGCTAATTTTTCTACAATGTTCCACGCAAACAACATAGCCGCCCAATTTCTAAATATTGACACAGCCACGTTATTTTGCTTTCCAACGAACAAAAAGTGCTTTATCACAAAGTGTGGTTGCCTTGGATATCTCTTCTCCAATTGAAATAGTCAGAATGCCATTTATTAAGAGATCGAAATATGTCTAAGGTGTGCAGAGGCTCTATTGGAAGTTACTGATAACTATAGTCATGCAATGCTAATATTGACCATAGTAACTATATTGTGTTTCATTTAACTGCAGTGATTTGCTTAACAACTATGGCAAAAAGATTGTAAAATTGGGCGTGACTCACTTAATAACTACCTTGTTTAGTAATGGGAATTCTGATCCCATTTGTGGTGGTAGGTCAAGGACCTACCTTAGATAGTGTTATTAGATAACTTGTTTTTGAGATTTGTCATAGCAGCAGAATCTTGCAAATGTAATTGTGCTGGATCTTCCCTCCTTCTTTTACCCAGTAAATCAGGGAGACACGTGCTTGAATACCTTTCCAATACTATCTTGCTTTCCAGGACTGAAAAAATATTTCAACCCTCCTTGCCTATGGTTACGATCAAACTGCTGATTTTTAAAATGTTAATTTTGTATCTAATTGTTTTCCCCCCCATTATTATACCAATGTTATGTATGTGCAATACTTAGGTCATTGTAGGAGGAGTGGCAGAACCAGGGGATGGAGATAAAAGAGGGATCAGCCTAGAATCTCTACGCAGCCACAAGCAGGCTAAGCCCAATCTCCCTTGAATTCTGTTGACCCTAATCTAACTGCAAACCAGTGCTAACCACCAGTTGAAAAGATTCCTGTGCATAGGCTGTTTAGCAATACAGTACATTTGAATTGGATCTTCACTGTGTGGACCCGGTCTTCGACGTCTCACATTAATCTTCTCAAACCTTCCCCCAGGTTCCGTCACTACTTTTCCTCCAATTATTGTCATCTCTGCAAATAAGTGTTCCTATTCACAAAGCTCTGGATTTTTAAAAAAATACTCTTTAAGGGTACTTAGGCACATCTAGGTCCTATTTTAGTAAATTTAGTGCACATGATCCTTTAGTATAATTGTGATCTACGGGCAATTTGCCAACCCATGAATCTCGGCAATTATATTGAATTACAAGTATTAGAAAAAGGAAGATTCCATGTCAACTATGGAGGCATGTGTTGGTTTGCTCATGTAGACCTGGCTACTATCTGTCATGGGATCAGAGATTGAATGACATCCAAGTAAAAAATAAACATTATCAAAGTTAATTACTGTGAATCTGCAATTTAAAATTAGCTGCATTGTCCCCAGAATACTACTAAAAAGAATCTCTACTTTAGAAGAATTTATTTGAGCTTTAGCGATGCACTCTGAGTCTAATCCTATTAATAAAAGAATACAAAGTTGTATCATTAACAATAAGCTCATTAAAAAAAGGAAGCTTATTTGCATGTAAGACAGTTGTAAATACAAGCTACGGAATAGTCTGACTTTCACTGCTGTTTGCTCAGCATATTTTAGTTTTGATATAAAGCTGGAATCCCTAAAGTCCACTTAATAAAGGAAATTAAGTCATGTATTCTGAATGCTGCATGCGAAAAAGGGAGAGGAGAATCAGTATTCTATAAAAAATGCACTTTTTCATCATTGACAACTCTGCACATTTAACAGGAATATGTTTAGGTCTTCATTTGGAAAATAAGTGTCCAACAATTCACTGTTGATTAAAATCAAGATACTTTTAAAGCACACTGGCTATCCCATTGGAACCCATGTTATATGGACACAGGGTGACCCTAAAATATTTTCATAGCGGGTGCTTGATTCAAAGCTGGGCAAGCTAAACCCACTTATTATTTATTTGTAAAATTTATCAGCTGCCCATCTTCCCACATGGTAACCTTGGGCGAGTTATAATATTTGAGATGTCCCACCTCACCTTAACTCATGGCATGGAGGTATTTAGGAGCCTTGCAAAGAATTCCTCTCAAAGTTGATGCTGTAAAGCAACATCAGACATGCTTTGTTCAAACACATTTCACATCTCCTTGTGCAGGAGATCTAGCATGTTCATGGATTTCTCAAAGCAGTGGTTCAATCTGCACTCCCTGTTCAAGTCTGCTTTGGAATAGAAGTAATGAACTGAGTTATAGCCAGGTCTATAAAAGAAGGGTGTATTCAAGTTTTCTTGTCACATAGGGGAATCTTTAGAGAGGAGACTGCTGGAGGAAGAAATGCTAATGCTCAAAAAAGCAAGATAGGCAGGCCTTTGATTACATGGACACAGCCACACCCTTGACATTTTTGACATGTTCTTAAAGCTGGCTTGCATCCATTGCTGTAAAATCCAATTTTCTGTTTAACTGCTTGAGTCTATGCAATACCAGAGACTTTGTGTATCAGACAAGAAATGTGGAGAAAGCAAACTGGGAGCTCCAAACCTCAAATTAATTCCCCTTTAATTCTGGTACATAGTCAGTGATGGTAACTAGCATTTATACACAATTTTTTGTTGTCAAAGTTGTCATCTTTAAGTATTGTAACAAGAACACTGGAAACTAAACAAGAATTGAGTGAGCAAGGGATCAATATGGTTTGGTATTCATATGTGCAAATACAGTCTAGATATGTAAAATATGTTAAATTATATGGTTTTTATAAGGAATTGACAGAATTGGATAGGCTATTAACAGGAAAGATTGATAAACAAATTGTATAGTCATTTATTATTAAGCTGGAAGAGGAACAAGTAAAGGAGACAATGATAGCATGGGCAAAAATGTTTGGATATACAATAGTTAGATAAATGGCAGAAATTGTGGGACAGGAATATAAATTAACAATGTCAATCGCATACAAAGAAAACTTGTACAAGATGTTTTATAGATGGCATTTGGCACCGGCAAGGTTGGCAAGGATGTTCAAAGATAAATCAGCCCAATGCTGGAAGTGCCATCAGACGCCTGAATCATATTATCATATGCGGTGGACATGTGTAGAAGGAAAAAAAAAATATTGGGCAAAAATACATATGTGGTTGGAAAAAAATGACACAACGTATTGATTTTAAACCTGAAATATTTTTGTTGGGGATTTTACCTGATACTTATAGTGAAGACAATGTATATTTAATTATTCATGTATTAACTGCGGCTAGAATTGTATTTGCACATAACTGGAAAAGTGAAGTGACTCCCACAGAGGAAAATGTGATCAGGAAAATACTAGAATGTACAGAAATGAATAGATTAACGCTAGCAATTAAAAAGAAGGAACAAATTGAATATTATGTGAGATGGGAACTGTTTTACCGATGGCTAGAGAATAAATATAAAAATTAGAGATAAAAGAAAGGTAGCAAAGTAGAAAATAGGTGAATTGAATTAAAAATGTTAAGATGACGTGTGTTATAATGAATGATATATGTTTTAGTAATAAGATAAAACTAGAAAACACTAATATAAAGAATATGGTTGTAATTTTAATTATTACTGCAAAATATTTGTACCCAGATGACACACCGTGTAATGGAAGATTGTATTAAAAATAAAATAAAAACTTCATGATACTATAGTTTCTATAATATTTTATAGACCCTAGATGGCACCAAAGTCCTACAGACTAGACCAAAGATAAGAAATATAGTTTAAACTCTTTAAATTTAAGAGGTCTTTAAGACAAATAATACTATGTTTTGGTCCTGTTATTTTATTAAATATATTGATAGTTATTTAATTAAAATTTCATTTGATTTTTGTTTAATTTTTATATGTACATATTTTAAAATGCTCAAACAAAAATAAAACATGCTATCATATAAATGTAGACAGTACCAAAATAGAAGAACTAGTAATCATACATAAATTCTGTATGTCATCAATTTCTCCACCTTGGCAACTTTTATATGTGTGGCTTTGAATTCTGGGAGTTGAAATCTACACATCTTAAAGTTGCCAAGGTTGAGAAATACTGATATAGAGCAATACAGCAAGCAACCTTTACAATAAAACTGGCTATTTAATAATTGTTATACTGCAAGTCTAAAATACTGCTCACTCCAGGAGTTCAATTCTGAGTGGCTCAAGGTTGACTCAGCCTTCCATCCTTCCCAGGTCAATAAAATGAGGGCCAAGCTTGTTGGGGGCAATATGCTGATTCTGTAAAGTGCTTAGAGTGCTGTAAAGCATTGTGAAGCAGTATATAAGTCTAAGTGCTATTGCTATTCCAGAAAAGAGTTTTGTGAAAAATATCAAATTACCAGTAACTATAAAACTGCAAGGCTCAGGACTTGTAAACTGTGGACATTGTTAGTCTTTGGCTAAAATCATATATACTCAGTCATTTATTAAGCAGAAACAGCGGTAGATGTGTACTTTCAGACTTGCAATAATAAATATTATAATATGTTATTTCTTGATCAGTATTAGCTATGTGAACAAACATAGCTAATACTGATAAAATTATTGAAATAACATATTTATTATAAAATTGCAAGTCTCAAAGTACATGTCTACCACTGTTTTTTTTTAACCATCTGATACGTTAGGGGAGATCCTTTCTAAGTTTCTTTGACCATTACTCAGTTACAGAGTCTTCCCACTTTTATCTGATTGTTCCTTGACAGCATCTCTTCCACCCTCCCTTTCAAGATCATTCATACATTCTCTATGTATGTATCCATGTAATTTTTCCCATGTATCCTTTTTATACATCACACTGGAAACAACTGAGAAAACGACAACCCAGAATCTCTGTAAATATGCTAATATACATTTGGATTAAATTGTTTGCAGAGATATTAATACAATTATGCAAGTTGAAATGCTGAGAAGTATATTTTTACAGTAATGCATATTAAGCAGAGTACATGCCAATGGAAATCTAGATCCACTTCATTACAAAAAGTATTTGTAAATTAGCACCAAAAACTAATTAACTCATCCACTTAGTGACATGGCATTATTAGTGACATGGTATTATTTCTCAATGTTTTCTCAGTAAAATTTTCAATGACATTCCTATTGTAATTGTTCAACATGATGACTTACTATCTGGAAAGAAATACTGTGGGGGTAAGACACCCCTAGCACCCCTAGGGGTGTGAGTGTGTGTGTGTGTGTGTTCCAGCTCTACCACCTCGTTCGGAAGGACCCCCCCTTCCCCTCTAGCTGGCCAATCAGTGTCCAAGCGGCCTCTAATGGGCTGGGAGAGGCGTGGCCTGCGCACCACTCTCCCCACCTCCCCTGCGGCAGTTGAGTCACAGGCGGGCACTGAGGAGTGGCAAGAACGTCCAGTGCCCCTCATGCATGTGATGAGGTGGCCGTGACGGGGCAGTGCAGCCCGCCCAGTCCCCTTCTGGCTCGCTCCGATAACCCCCCCAAAACCACCAACAACAACATAACTACCACGGTGGCGGGGTCCAGGCTCCTCACCTGCCCCCGATGACTGCGACAAATGGCAGAGGTGCCCAGGATGACATCGACTTCAGGCTCATCTTCAGGGAGGAAGATGGTGACACGCCAGGGCCTGTCGCTGCTACCTGCTCCTCAGCAGCAGCAGGTGTGCTGAGCCTTGCAGGCCGTGGCGGGGCTTTGGTAGGAGTTGGGACTCCAACTCCCATGCTGCGCAGCCCTCGGGAGGGGCGTATTGGGATAAATTGGGAGGGGCGTATTGGGAACCCCCCCCAACTCCCATGCTCCGCAGCCAGGCCTGGGGAGGGGCGTATTGGGATAAATATCTGGGCAACGCCAGGTTATCAGCTAGTTATAATATAAAACGGCTATGAACCAATTGCAACACTAAATGGAGATATCTAGGAGTAACCAGTTAACTAATAACAACAGCAACTATACAGCCTACGCATATCTGCTCAAGTGTTAGGGGTTTGTGTGGAAAGGCCATGAATAAATTGCACCCATAGCTAGCTGGTGGATTTCAGAGATCTAATTTTAAAAAGTAATAAAATGCAAAATTGTAATCTGTCCAGACCAGTAATGCCAAAATTCATGGCAAGAAAAGTTCAGACAACATAATAAAATAAATGTTTATTTTTCCTCTTCATTCACCTTTTTAAGCAAATGATATAGCCCATAAAACAAATTGGACTATCTTTCCCCAGCCTGGAATATTCCAGATGTATTGGACGTCCAATCCTACATTTCCTCACCAGAATGGGCAATTAAGCAACATGCTTACTAGACATTGTAAGAGCTTGGAGTCCAGAGTGGGGAAGGCTTAACTAGTTTTTGTTTCTGTTCTCATTGTTATTTTGTCTACTTGAATTGAAGACTGAAAGGACTGCTTTCTACTAATTATACATGAATAAGATATTATAAGCAGATATGTTCATAGCCATCTCTTGTTCTGTAATTTCTATTTCTGTTCTAACAACTTATGATACTAGCTCACATTTATAGACTTGACTTTGTGACCTTAAAACCATTTCACACAGAAAGTTAGAAAGGCAACTGAGAAACTAACATTTGTTATCAGTGGCCCATAAAAGAACCATATTTATAGAGAAATATTTATAACCTGTTTTTTTTTAATTAGAAGAAAGGAATTTCTCAGTTCTTTTTCAAAACCAGTTATTCTTCAGTATAAAAGATTTAACACAATAGGACCTTAGTGGAGCAGGTCAGGAAAAGTATGCAGAGTACATAAATGCTTAATAAGGGACAAATACTTTCTGTGTTCATTGCTGGGGTGACTTCCAAAGTCACAAAAAGTATAAACTTTCAAGATGTCCAAATTTCTTAATCAGAGACAATGTGTTATAAAACATTTTGGGAGGAGCCAAGCATAAAGGAGAAAATACATAAGTGTTGCATCAGAACACTGTATGGCAGGGTGAGAACCCAGTGTAGTACCCAGCAAGCGAACCAACTGCAGAGCAAGTACCTGTCAGAGTTCCATCTAAGTTCCAATAACTCACTCAGCACTCAGATAATAAGTAATCCAAGTAAGAGTTTATTAAAGAAACCATGTTGGCACATCTGGGAAAAACCTGAATCTAAAGGCCCAGGTTTTTCCCCACCCAAAAGAGAATTACAGAACCACCTTCTTTTGCCCATCATAAATCACATTCCCCAATCATAAGGGTTACCCAACATTCCATCTTCCGTCTCGGCACTCCTCTTCCAGGTGCTGCACAGAATGGCCTTGACATTCTTAAAAGAATAATGTTTTGACTACAACAATTCTAACTGTATGGGAAAGTACTCCCTCTCTAATTCTCATGTGTAATTATGTGGCAGCCTGCAGAGGCCTCGAATTCATGGCTTCCAAGGCTGACAGTACCTATCTGAACAATTCAGGCAGAATGGATATCCACAATTGTTTATTACAAGATGCCTGCGCAACATGCAGGGGAGAGAAAGTACAAGTATGCCAACTATATGGCATACCCCACCATATATCAAAAACATTTTGTAAGCAATAGAACACAACTTCTGATCTGCAGTTGGCCGTTGCCCACCTCTCAGAGCCTACCATATCAGGACAAATCATGCATTACAAAGATTGCTTGGAGGTGGGGGAAACTTCTAATGTAATTTTTCTGGATTCCCTGCATGGATTGTCCCTGTGACAATGTAACACAGACAAGGAGGAAGCTCACCACCAGATTGCAAGAACAAGCATGTGGAGACCTGAACTCATTGGTATCCTCACACTGTAATGAACAAGGACATACATTCAATTTCTCAGCTACTAAGATTGTTGGCCAAGCAGACACAAAAATAGCCAGGGAAATGATTGAGGCCTGGGAAACAGACCCCTTGTCAGTCAACAGGGAGTGCTGATTTACCCCCCCCCCAGCTTATCCAATACTTAGGGCATAGCAGTGGAAGGAAACAACAACCAGTGACTTAATAGCTGACCATCAACACTCCAATTAACAACTAAAAGCCACACGCAACAAGGCACCACATAAATACTATACATGGAACAGCCCAGTGCACATATTCTGGAGAGAAAGAAGTTTCCTGAGGATGGGCTCAAGAATGAGTCCAAGCTTGGAAGACTAAAACTCTGGTCCCAGTGACCGACTCAAATTGGATCCTACAATATTATCCTGGGACATGTGTATTTTCCTTCATTCAATAAAGGAGAATGCTTGATTTCATGCTGAAGTAGGTATCATCAAGAACTTTCCCCAAACTATGCTTTCCAGATTTGGACTGCAATTCTATAATTCCCAGGCAGAAAAGACATACTGGTAGAGAAACCTGGGAGTTGCAGTCCCAACACTTCCAAAATATACCAGCTTTAAGTTTATCTTGCATTTTAACGTGAAATATAGGAGGAGGTTCATACATGCAAATTAAATGTATGTCACATATTGATGTCAGTTCTGTTTATTTGATTGTCATTCAAGCTGAGATATGCAAAAATAACCCTTACTGTTAAACATGCAATTGGCTCAGGCAGCAAATTCTGGGTGTCTTGAATGGCTGGTACCTCTATACTTATTTATTTATTTATTTATTCCTTTGCTTTTAACAAAAAAATATTTTTTTGGAGAAAAGTGAACTGGAAATGCAACAATGCGGAGTTGGTTGGCTTTCTGTAGAGATGACTGAATCTGCCAAGGATTTCCAGTAACTGTGGCCCTAAGCCTCGTTTTACTTTGAGAAGTCTTGGCTACCACTTCCAAAGACTTCAAAATTTGTTACAAAATTGAAATGCATTATTTGACCAAAGGAAATCCTATTAAATACATGATTGGATACTGCTGATAGCAACAAAATTTAATGACAATAATACCAAAAATAGTTTTCTGTTAGGCCTCAATTCAATACATTCTGACTGGCCCTCAGACAAAAAAGTTGATGTAACCTAACTGACTGATTACAGCTATGCTTTAGTGTGATCTGTATAAATATTGCTTGTGGTTTCTTGAATTATTCCTGATCTGTTTCTGTGTCCTGATTTCTAAGAAGTTCAAGGCTAGAGAAGCTAAAAAGAGAGAAACAAATACAAGAATTACTCATACTAGCCATGTGTATTTTATTGCTCTGCATAAAAATTGTGAAAACAATAGCTTAGCATGACATATTAGCTCAGGGAAATGGATCTTGCATGCTGAGCTATTTCTAGAATTTATTTAGAGCCTTCAATAAATCTTTTTTAATTGTGGAATTATTGGTTTGATACAGTATCATTTTGATTTTAAATTTTGGTTTTTATAGAATTAGAGCTAATATGGACAAAAATCATCTTTAGATTCTTTAATCCTTTACAGTTTTTGATTTTAGAATTTTAATGGAGCAGAAATGGTATTACAGACCTTTATATATAAGCACAGCCTGCAGAAAGAAAAGGTAAAATAACTTGGGACTGACTTTCAATAGGTATTTTCCCTATCTGCTGCATGAAAGGCAGAGAGAAAGATGATGTAATGATGATATCAGTTGCACCATTCTCTCCCTGATGAATAACCTATCACACCATGGATGATCTCATTTTCCATTACTAGAATTGCATCTGTAATCCACAAGACACTGATGAAAGTTTGAAGGATTTAATAGTGCATGATCCCAGTTTGTGTAGCTAACAGCTTTTCAATAGCCAAATTACTATGTATATGAGCAAGATAACTGTACGTATTTTGATATGCTGATAGGGAATAGGATGAAAGCAATCATGTTTTCAGTTGCCTGTAATCTTATAAGAAAGTCACATTTTAGGGTACATCTTTGATCTCTCACTCTTTTGGGAATACAAACCTAGGACTATTATTAGTATGTATATCTAAAGATGAGATGTCTCTGCCATCACTTTAGCTAAAGCTCTGTGTCAACATAAGAGGAAAGATGAAGCTTCAATTTCAAACTAAGGATAGATTTCTATTTCTCTTCCATTTTTCATTTTCCAGGAAGACATTGCTTACCCTTAAATGCATTAAGGCAGTCTCAATTTTAACTACTGTAAGATTTTGGTTGGGAAATTCTGGGAGTTGAAGTCCACACATCTTAAAGTCACCAAGGTTGAGAAATACTGCATTAAGGTTGTTTTTAAAAAAAAACAAAAACAAAAAAACTACTTCTGCATTCTAACAACTCACACTACATTAACATTTTCATATTTAAACCTAATCCCAAATCAAACTGATATGACAAGTGACTGAAAAGCAAATGCCTCCAAGATTATTACTCAAGTATAAATAATTTTAAAGGTAAACCTTTTTTTTTGTAAAACCAAACTTTTTTCCTGCAGTAGCTATTGATATGGAAATGCAGTACGCGTGTTTTTTTACTCTACAACTTTTCTTTCTTTTTTCTTTTTCTTTCTTTCATTTTATCTGACTTTTCAGTTTGCTTTGTCCCCTTCCCAAACTGGTAGTCATTTAAGATACAGTTTCCCAGCTAGAAACACTTTGTTCTAGTTGCTAAGCTACGAAAGAGCTTCTGACCTATTCTAAGTTCCTTTTCCCTGCTTCCAGTAGGTCTGCATGCAATATTCAAAATTTCCAGAAATAAAATTTAGTAAAACTAGTTCTGATCATTGTGATATATGTTTTTATGTTGTAAACCACCCAGAGTTGTTGGTACAAGTGGCAAATAAATTTCATAAATAAATAAAATTTGGATTGTCCCACAATACGCAATGCAGATGTGAAAGCAGCCCTATGATTGGCTTCTTTCTCTCTCCCAAACCTCTCTCTAACAATGTCAGCTTTTGAAGTTCAGCTGATGTTCTTACTCAATGCACAAACTGGAACTGTTGCTTCCTGCTTCATCCACTTTCCAACAAGTCTTACTTGAATCCACTTAAAGAAATAATTCCTGGGACTTAACAAATTTGTGGTTTGCTTAAGGGGGCAACTGACTGGCACTTATCCAAACAAATTAAAAGGTTCTCTGTACACCACTTTGTTGTGTTTCTTTCAAGCTTTTCTTCTTACCATGCCTGGCACCTCTTTCTTTGAAAGCTGCCAAAATTGTTTCTCTTACCTGTTTTTGTGTGCTAATTAATTCTTCGCACATTCCAGGTTCATAGCCCACAAGGATGAATTCAGTCTTAATGATGTGATTCTTGTGTGGGAAAAAGCTATTATGTCTCTCCTCATTATTAGTCACTGAATAGCCCAGCTCACACTTTAACTTCCTTAAAGTTGTGTCACATTTTGTTAAGTTGTACCACATTAAACAACTACCCAGGGAAGAAATAAGCATTTTTTAATTTTTGTATACAGTATATGTATCAAACCAAAACTGGACACATTTTGTTTTCTTTCTTAACATGAGCTTAAAAAGTGAAACATCTTCTTCATACTGAGTCAAGAGGTTGGTGGGTTTCCATGTAATTCTTTATTATTTCAGTTTATATGCCACTACATTTCCAAATACTTTAAATCAGTCACAGTTATCCATATATAGTAACAAAAATATAGATAACAGTCTGTCTGGTTCACAGCCAAATATGGTTAATTTTTGCCTTGAATATCAGTGAACCTAATGGTTAGTGAAAGTCGGACTTTGAAGAAGCAAGGTAAGAGTATTGATGCTTTTGAATACTAGCCAAGAAAACAAACACATGGATCATCGAACAATCAATATATAATGATCCATGTGTTGAGCTACAAATGATCAGATGTAAATTATTTTGAACTCATTATGTAAAGACTCAGCTCTCTAGCGAAGGCAGTAATGCTGGGAAAAGTAGAAGGAAAGATCTATTCAAACTTTGTCTCTGTAATCTTCAGTAAATTTTGTTTATACAAATATTCAATCACTTTTTCCCAGGAAATTTCTTAACTTTTATATAAATCTGTATAATGATGGGTTTTTGCATTTGCATTATCTGTTATTATAGTACTTCTTTTGTGTAACTTTAATATCACTTTGTTTTCTGAACATGAACACATAATAGCTAAAATGTATAAACTTTTGTTGAAATCAGAAACAGAGAAAGAACTGATAGAAGAATGTAGGATAAAGTGGGCTAAACATTTTGCTTATTATATACATATAGACCAATGGGAAAATATGTAGTTAAAAGGGTTGAAATGTACATTGGTTTATGATCTTAAACAGAATTTTAGTAAAATGATGTATCATTGGTATATGACATCAGAGAAATTTTCTAGAATGTAAAAAGGGTTCAATTGTATGTTGACGTTAAGGGACATTTTATCATGCTTGGTGGATATGTAAAAACAGTTTAAAATGGATTCAAATACATACTTTGTTACAGAAGATTTTAAAGATTAATATTCAACTGAAACCAGAAATTTTCTTTTAAGACTAAAGCCTAGGTGGCGCAGTGGTTAGAGTGTTGAACTGCAGGCCACTTCTGCTGATTCAATCTAGCGGTTCAAAT
>JANHFL010005487.1:56969-81194 GCA_032468155.1 Oxyrhabdium leporinum
TGTTTGTATTAAAAATAAAATAAAAACGTATAACCACCCCCCCCCCCCTGGATTTGGACATTTTCTCCAATCCTCGCTTTTCAGTCTTCCACTCTGATGCTTTCCAGATGTGCTGGATTGCAACTTCCATCATCCTCAATCATCAGCTTTTGCATCTGGAGTGCATTAAGCTAGAGAAAATTGTATTACAAGTAATGCAATTGGGAAGGAGTTGGATATACATTTCATACACACACGTGTGTGAATGTATATATATGTATGTATATCTATGTATATACTGTATGTATGTATTATATGTATACACACACACATATGCATATACATGAAAGTTTGCATGCCTGGAAATATGTATCTACAGACATTTATAAATTGGAGAGAAAATCTTATTTACTTTCTTCAAATATGGTTGAGCCTTTTCTGCCTACTTTTAGCGTACTATCTCTATTCTAAGAGTCTGACACACTTATAACCCAACACAGAGGGAAAACTGCCAAAACCAGCTCTTCCTCTTCAGCTCCCTTGCTTGTTACCAGGAATTCTTTCCAAATCATCTCCATGTTCTTTCCCAGCACTTGGCTGTCCTTCCCTCAAATAGATGCTAACACTGTGTCTTTTTACGGGGCTCGCTCCTCCCTCCCTTCCTACTCTGAAATCTATGCTCCTCAGGCATGTAAGTGCTCCAAATAATACAGGTAGTCCCTGACTTAAAACCATTCATTTAGTGACCATGCAAAGTTACAGCGTAAATAAAGTGACTTATGACCATTTTTCACACTTATGACTGTTGCAGCATTCCCACGATCATGAGATCAAAATTCAGGTGCTTGGCAACTGGGATGTATTTACGATGGTTGCACTGTCATGTGATCACCACCTGTAACCTTTCCAATCAGCTTCCGACATGCAAAGTCAACGGGGGAAGCCAGATTTGCTTAATGACACATGATTCACTTAGCTGCACTGATTCGCTTAACAACTGTTGCATAAAGGTTGTAAAATGGGGCAAAACTCACTTAACAATTGCCTTGCTTACAGCAGAAATTTTGGGTTCAATTATGGCTGTATGTCAAGGACGACCTGTAAGACTCTGGAGCAGAACTCGCAAGGGGTTGTGACATCACTGAAGTAATGAAGCTCTCATACCTATAAGGCAGGCAAGTTCAAACAAGGGGCAGAAGCACCTCCAAACCACACTGAAAGCTGGATGGTCTTAGCAGGTAAAGGCTTCACTGATTAGGAATGCCCTTAATGAGGGCAATCTCAATTTCAAGAATACTTTGGAAGCACATCAGCCTTAATTCACTGTCTGCTTCAAACCACTTGTATGCCAACTTTCTTTTCTCTGCTTGGGTCAGTCAGTGCTGTAACCATGCTCACTTTTAACAAACCTTCTAAATTTTCCTCAGTTTGTATTTAGTTTTAGAGCAGTCTTAACTGCTGCAGCAAAGCTGTTACAAAATTTTTCTCCCAGGACTACATTCTTAATACGGTTTAGACATCATGCTAAAACAGATAAAGGTATGGTTTATTGAACATTTACAATTAAGAAGGTTCCCACAACCTGCTTAGAATAATTCACACAGGCTCAAATATTAGTTGATGCCTCTCAATTAGCAGAGATGTCACTTTTTCTTTTCTTTTTTGCAGATATGCTTAATTCACCGGATTTCATGGCTTGGTGAGGCTGATACTTTGTCAATACTGCAGATGTTATGATCTCCTTTTACTAAGGCAGCAAATGCATTCAAATCTCAGTAGGTTAACTATTGAAGAACTCTGTACCTGTTAATGGTTATTTTTCCCATCCATTTCTAAGGACCCATTATTGGCTGTGTTTAATACATAAAACTTACTAAGGTTTACTTCTGTTTCACTAGTCTCATCTCCTTTTCAAGATTAGCATTCCTGGTTCCAGTCTCCAAAATAGTGATGAGTGAGCAGAATGTTAAATATTGAAAATTCTACTACCTGTAGCAATTCTCTTTCTACATGTTCCAAATATGCCAATATCTGCAATCTTTGGGATAATTTCAGTTACTTTGCACTTGCTAAAATAGTCCTTTCAGTATGCTGTAGGTATTTCCAAATTGGTGGGTGCTGAATTATTATTCTATTTTAGGAATTGTATCTCACAAAATATAGTATGGGTCTGTTTGATGTAAAATTGGGGGTTTGGTTGTGCTTGTAGAAGCCAAAATGACTCCAAACTGACTGTGTCCATTAGACCATTAACAGTAAAGACTGCATGAAATGTGGGGACAATAATTTTAGTCTTCATCTTATCTTCCTAAAGTTACGGTTATAAAAGCCATGGTTAAAAAAGCCAGAATGGGCAGTGAAAGTCAACAATCATGGCTCCCATCTATTTATGACCATGGCACCGGAAGAGCATGCATGATTCATCATGAAAGAGTATGAATAAATGAAGGAAAGAAAGGAAGTTTTGTAAAAAGGTATTTTCTTGCTTTAATGGTTTTGGAATATTTTTTTGGATTAATGTTGCTTTTAATTTTATGCATGTCCAAAGTGGGGGAGGAATTTTTTGTACGTGAGCAGAGCGTCTGTCCTAAAATGCTGAACATTTTAAGGAAAACTAAAAGAATAATTTAATTAGAACTGCAGAGTAGTAGCCACAAAATACTAAATGGGAAAAAGTGGAAAACTTGATGGGGAACAAAAAGAAGTACCAGTCCAGTGAGGACATGCTGGAAAGATTTAAAACATTGTAGCATCAATAATAAAAATAATATAAAAGCAGTGACCTGACAAAGTAATAAATAGGTCGTTTAAAAACAGCTGATTTTCATTTTCACCAATTTAACATTTAAAATTTTCATTTAGCGTTTTTCTCTAACCAAGGCCAAGTACCAGAAAATTCCAAATACGTTTATTTCAGCTAATGCATAATATAACTGGGTCTTTGGGTTGAAAATATATGTACAGGTCTTGAAAATATCCCAGATGTTCAGAAATTTTTATTGTTATTATAATTTATATTTTTTCTGATTTCTCTATTTCTACAAACAGAAAGTCAAAATATAAAAGTAAATAAATATAATTTTTGGATAATCAAGACATCTGATTCAGGCACTGGATAAGTTGAAATGAACTAAGTCAATAATCTTTAATACGCCAGTTAGTTTCTGATAGACTTCTTCGAATTATTTTGCAGTCCCAAAGTGCACATGGCAATTACCCAGTTTCTGAACATATTTATCCACTGAACTTACATCTGTGAATTACACGTGAACTATTTGCTGCTGTTAAACTATTTCTAACTCAGCCCAATGCCCATTCGGTGTTAGGATAACTTTACATCACCTAAGTATAAGTCAAGAATCTGGGTACTTTCTCAAAAATGGTGAATCACAACTAGAGCAGAATGCAAAGGCATGTTATTCACGGTAAGCCATTTCACTTTCATTTAACTAAAAGAAAAAAAGAAAAAAGATCAAGTTTTTGAATAAGATTGTTGTGCACTCTCAGGACTTTGACAGGGTAGCCAAGTGAGTTGTCATTAAAATGAAATGTTCAGAACTCTCCTTAATACATCCAAGGATATCATCCATCAAAGCTTATCCTGCAGTAATTTTTAAAGAATATTCTCCTTTTAACCATGGTTCTAGAAAAGTTAGTATATACTATGCACTACAATTCCAGTAGCAGCAAAACTTTTGTTAGAATGAATAGCCACAAATGTAAATGATCAAATATTTTTTTGGGGACACTAGAAAGGGGGAAATAAAATGTATTATTCTCAGTAGAAAGAATTCTTGTATATATTGTAAGCAGTTTGCTAGAACACTTGTAATGACAATTTGCAAATTACTATATTCTATTAAATATTAAGTTCCAAAATGTGGAAATACGATAAGCCTACCCCAGCCCGGCCCTGGAAATGCACACTGAACTTCCTATTCACACTGAGCTCAGCTCTGTTGTTTATTTTTCTCAAGACAAGACCATGCTATCTTTCCCTTTTCTTTTTGCAGCTATTTCCCACTGATGAAAATCATAGTTTTATACAAAAATGTCACCGATTTTGACAATATAATTGCTCTCACTCTTAGCAAAAGGTAATTGGGTAAGTTTTTTTTTTTAAATTAGGCTTCAAGGCTAAATTTCCTTAATTATTAAGAGCTGCCTTTATTAGATTGCATGGCTGTCTTAATCTGTCTTAACCCACTCTCATATGTTTCACTGACATAGGAAATCTGAGAAATAAATACAGACAGACAATGGCTCTAAAGAGATTCAATTTTCCAATCTTTTTTGCAATATTTCTTAAATAAATCTGGCTTCCCTCATTGATGGAATTTCACTGAGAAGGTCGTAAATGATCACATGACTTCAGGATGTGACAGCCATTTTCATTATGTGCCACTTGCCAAATGCCTGAATTTTGATGATGTGATTGTGGGACGCTGTGATGTTGTGTGAAGACAGATAATTTTTTTACAATGCTGTCATAACTTCAAATGATTAAATGAATAGTCGTATGTAGAGGACTACCTGCATATTTCTGGAAACTGATGTTTTGGGGAGAATTATAAACTAAAGCAAGATCACAACCCCAGGAATCTATTTGACTGCAATCTCCTCTCACATTCCCAAAGTTAAGATTTGTGATTGAAGGCAGATTCATGTCTTCCTTGCCTGACCTTTATTTAGTTCCTTAGTTGTTTGAAAGATTCTTGAAGATTACTGAGACCCCTGATTTAAAATGGATTTTGGAACTAATTGTAGTCACCCTCAAAAACTTCATTTTTAGTAATTACATCGGGATGGAAGGAGTTAGATAACTGCTGAGGAAAAACGTGACAAAAAAGAAATTGCTTCAGCCGTGTTTAGATTGTAGTAGTACTCATGTTGGGAAACATCCAACCTGGCAGGGAGGAAGGATGAAGCTGTCTAGAGTCACTGCGAAACCATAAAGGGGCCAGAAGTTATTAGAACTGTTATTAGAGTAACAGAGTTGAAGGGACCTTGGAGGTCTTCTAGTCCAACCTCCTGATTAGGCAGGAAACATGTGATGTTTATACATATTTGAATGTAGCCAATAATTTCCATTGAGATAAATCCAGATTTAAGATAGTAATCCTAGTCACTCCAAAATAGTACCATTAAGCCTCAAATATATGACTAGAAACTGAATCCAGAACTGGCACATACCAAATATGCCAAAAAAAACAATTGAATTATGATTTTCTTCTCAGGCACTGACATGTTAATCCATTTTAGCTGACTGCTTCCATCATTTTGACAGCTTTTACAATAATAGAAATCAATGTAAATATAATCAAAGCTGCTTATTCACACAACTGGAAAAAGACAATAATCTGATCAAATGGAGAACAAACACAATTTAAAGATAAACTGGGATCAACAATAACTGAATTTACAAAAGATGGGCATCTAATTATCTGGTTATCTTAATATTTACAAAACAAAAATCTGGTATTATCCTCAGTTCATTTGCTAGGCACAAAATTTAATATATTGTCTCAGAATTTGCAATAAGACATGGTTTAGGATATGACAATATATATAAAATTCAACTAGAATGCTGGACTTGTTTCATAGAATAGCACAGGTAGTTGACTTACGACACAATTGAGCCCAGAACTTATGTTTCTAAGAGAAACATTTGTTAAGTGAGTTTTGCCCCATTTTACGACTTTTCTTGCCAGATTTGTTAGGTGAATCACTGCAGTTGTTAAATCAGTAACATGGTTGTTAAGTGAATCTGGCTTCCCCATTGACTATGCTTGTCAGAAGGTCGCAAAAGGGGATCACGTGACCCTAGGACACTGCAATTGTCATAAATATGAACCAGCTGTCAAGCATCCAAATGTAAATCGTATGACCATGAGGATGTTGCAATGGTCACAAGGGTGAAAAATGACCATGTCACTTTTTTCAGTGCCGTTGTAACTTCGAACGGTCACTAAAGGAACTGTTGTAAGTCGAGGACTATCCGTATATGTGACTCATACAGATGACCTAATTCATAATATACTGAGGGACTCATACAGATGACCTAATATTACTGGAATATGTGTAATTTTTAATGAATGTTATTACATATATAAATTTGGATTCCTTCATTTTTTTTAGTTTTAGGTAAATCAACATTTCTCCACACCCTTCAATGGCCAAGAAAAAGAGATGGGGCCACTCTACTTTCCTCCCCTCCAGTAACTCAAGAAGTTGTTTTTAGTACAAACTCACATGGATTGCAGCATGAGCCAATGTGGTTTACAGCTGAAGAAGTTAGACTGGGATGGCAGACTTGGGTCCAATTCCATCCTCAGCCATAAACGTCCACTGGATGGTTTGGACTATTCTCTTTCTCAACCTACCTCACAAGGTTGTGAGGAACAACTGGAAGAGAAATAGCTGTACTTGCTGCCTTGAACTACAGGAGAAGTAGGGTAAGGTGTAACAGAATCCCTTTCACTGAATAGTTAAAAACTGGTAATTCAAAGGCACAATGGTTGTTAAATCATTGCCATTGCAAAAAAAATGTTAAATAAATGAGCAAAGGGGTTTTTTTTTAAAATCCTTAAAAGTATGGCAAAATGAATTTATATAGTTGATCAAACCCTGAAATAAGACATGGGAGAAATGAGCCTGCCTTGCTGATTAGTCTGAAAGAAGGAAGAGAATCCTGAAGACTTTCTCTCAGTATCACCACTAGCCAGTAAAAGATTACAGCCATCTTTTTATTATTATTGATCTAATTTATATACCGCCCCATTCCGAAGACTCGGGGCGGTTCACAACAACTATTTAAAACAGTGTACCAAATTACTCTAAAACTTTAAAAACCCTTTAAAAACCCCTCAGTCAGGTCCCTCTTAAGGAACCAAGCTACTATGGTAGCAACTGCTTGGTTTATCCATCACCACCTAGTAATTATGTGCTGCAGAACATGAAAACAAAAAGGCTAGGCAACAATCAAAGTCTTGACTTAAACTTCTGAAGCTAAAATGGGATAGTTCTGGAAGTCGCCACCTCCATTTCCTGTGTAGGAAGCTCGCTTATTTGACTTTCTGCCATCGCTAAAAGCACATATAACAGAAGAATGTAGTCCTACAAGAAGAAAAAAGAATAGTAATCCAGACATACAGTTCAACATTTTAGAAGGAACTAGAGATAGTCCTTGACTCATGACAATTGGGACTAGAGTTTTTATTGCAAATCAGTGCAGTCATAAAGTGTCATCATATGACTGATCATTTTTACTGTTAAGTGAATCACATAATTGTTAAGTGAATCCATCCAGTTGACAAATTGCAATCACACAACTGCTGTAACTGGTTGTAAATGCAAGCCTGTTGCCAAGTGCCCAAATTGCAATCATGTGCCAAGAGTATAGTGTGATGGTTGTAAGAGGTAGGACTCAGTGTAAATCCCTTTTTCTGAGACTATTGTAACTTTGAACCATCGTTAAATGAACAGTTGTAAATCGAGGACTACTTGTATGTTAATCCAAAAAATAAAGTCTTGACCTGGCTTTTGCATATTAGCAAAAGCAAAAATAATTGGTTGTACTGAAATAAATATGGGATTCCTTAAAAGTATCATGAGCACAATTAATCAGGAATCACACAAAGTACACTAAAATGAAGCTCAACATTAATAGCAAAACACGCAAAAATGAACCTAGTGGATCATACAATTTATTCATAAACATGAGTTGAGTTTCTATTCAAAAATCAATTTTAAATGGCACTCTGAAAAGAATTTTAGATGTTTCTGACTATTTCCCAAAGCCAAAATACAATAAAAACGTAAGAGCAACAGCATTCAAAACACGGGGCTCAAAGGCCTTTCTGCTGAAGATTGGTGACCATATGAAAGCCAAGAACTAAGCAAGACCAAAAAATAATTAGTACCTTCAGTGATGAGATAATCCAATTAAATTAGATGAATTGAACTCAATGTAAATAAAATGCTTATGCAGGCCAGAGACTTAAGTTATACATCAACTGCTGGAGATGGAAAGGAAACTTGCCTTTGAATAAAAGTTTAACGTTTGCCAGCAGATTCTTAGAATGTCTGCCGCCAGCTTCTGTTAAGACAGGATATCAGAATAATGGAACAGCTTCCTTAGTTGGCTTTAAAATATCTTAGTTTTGGACTATTTGCAATTGGATACATTAACAGCTACGACACATAAACTAAAGAGAGTATGCAGACTTGGATTTAAAGTTATTTAACACAAAGGTTGCAAAAGTGAGCACCATTTGACTGGTATCAGTGCAGATGATTTAAGATTATTTTGCTTTAATATGTTTAAAACCAATCTAAAGGACATTTAGATGATTGTGTGACTCCAGAGAACTGTACCACAATAAAACATGTAAAACTGTAAAATTGATTTTGCTAAATCATTTGAAAGTTCATCCAATTCAGGTTCTTATCCACTAAGTGGCCAATCAAATATCTCCAGAAAAACATGGGGGTGGGGGTGAATTCTTGAAGGTTACAGCACTCCCAGGCCATGGTATTCAGTGGTATTCCATCTCTGAACAAAGGGATTTTCTTTATGCAGTATATTAATATCCATGGTTACTTATCCATCTTTTAAGCCACCTCACAAGGATTTTTAATAGTCTTGACAAAGTGTCTTCCCTATTCTTCTGCAGTATCCACTCAGTACAGGTCAATATAAACATGATTAAAAAATGCAAAACTTATGAGTGATGTTCTGTTCAGTATCCAATCTAGCTATTATTATTGTTGCCACAATTCTAGCTACAGCATAGAATTACATTTCAAATACTAGAAACCAACAACCAACTAGTCAAAACACTGGGGGGGGGCGGGAGCCTGTTTATGCTCCAAATGCAGTTTTTTCAACAGGCTTGAGGGAAATGGAGCTGTCATATGAAAAATTGTGCTTAATAGGTGGTTAGAATGGAAGTCTGCCCACAAAACAGAACATCAGCAAAAGGGATTAAAATGATGCAAGGCAAACTGCCAAAAATGTTCTTCGGAAAATGGATAGTCTTGAACTGATTGCTATATGGAGACATAAAATGGTATTGTAAAGAATATCCTAATTTTTCAGAAAGACATAGATCTTTCTACAGTATAGACATGTCGATTGCTAAAGGTTAACAAAACTGAAATACTACCAAAGAATTTCTCTGACCACCATCCTATTATTTTAATATATAAGGCTAGAACTAATAGGAGACTAAACGAAATGTTACTACTATGTGATCTAATATGGAAGAATGTAAAAAGATATTAAATATATTTTTAGAATAATCTCAATAATAATAGCATGGTATGCCATACTATATAAGATAATTTATACAGCAGTAAAACAATTTAAAGAAAAAGATCAAGAAAATATGTAAGAAATTCTAAGGGATCTAAACATAAAAGAGGATGAGCCAACGAGATCTCCAAGGGGGAAAAATATGTTACAGCAAGTTAAACTCCTACAGGATCAGCTTTCTGTGTTAATGTTGTCAGAGATGGAAATAAAATTCAATTTCGTGAAACTTTTGAATCAACCAATAACCCAGGAAATGAGAAAGGAGAGGAAAACCAAATATTAACACGAGAAAATGAGAAAACTATGGTGAATTATATTGTCAAAGAAAACACAAATACACAGTGCTATGTAAGAGAGAAACGTCATCATCAGGGGCAGATAAATACTTAAGAAACAAAACCTGCCAAATTAATTGATACCCAGAGATGAACAACGAGCGGACCATTAACAATAAATGAAATTTGTGATGCTATAAAGAAGTAAGTGGTCCCTGGTCCAGATTGATTATCAACTTCTTATGAATACTGTGAAAATGAGCTTTTGTTAGCTTTGCAAAAAAAAATAACAACCATAATATATTCCATTTTGGATAATGAAAAGATACTGGATAGGAGGACAGGGGTCACAAATAACTGATTCCTAAAGGAGAACAGAATTTGACTTTGTTACAAGTCAGCATCATTCCTGAATAATGATTATAATGACAATCTTAGTCTAAATGCTGAAAATGTTTTTCAAGAATTTATCCATGAAGACCAATGCAGACGTTGGTAGGAAACATTAGGAATGTTCTTAACGTATTAGAGTACTTGGAGCAATACACTGAAAAACAAGCTGCCTTAATATTTCTTGACACAAAGAAACATTTTTGAGACTTTGAACTGGAGTTTTCTGTTTATAATTTGGAAAGACATTGATTTTGGAGAAAATTTTATTGCATGGATTAAATCAATATATATTGTACTTCACAAAAGGCACAAAGATAATGAATGGGGACTTGATCGAGGCCTAATAAAATACAGAAATACAGAAAGGAATGAGGCAGGGAGGCCCACTTTCTCTGTTGTCATTCTTTCTGGCTCTTGAAGTTTTGAATAGAGATATAGGACAAGATGAGAGAATTGCTAGAATGAAAACTAAAAAGAAGTACATAAACTAAGAGCATTTGCCAATGATCTGGTTTTAATTTTGGAGAACCGCTTAAGAGGAATAGATGTATTAATGGAAAAACTAATTAGAAATTGTGTGTTGGCTGGATTTAAAATTAATAAGGAAAAAGAAAAATATTGACTTAGAATATGGAGATGGAAAATCGAAAAGAATTATTTGTAAAAACTGGTTTTCAGATTGATAAAAATTAACGTATTTGTGTATTATTATAACTAACATAAATTACATGTTATTTGAAATGTTGAATTAAACTGAATTCTTTAATTGGCCAAGTGTGATAAGGTACACAAGGAATTTGTTTCCAGTACAGAAGCACTCGTTGTACTTGCAAAGCAACAGAGAGAATAATAATAATACTAATAAAATGGGGAAATAAAGAAGATAATAGAAAAGATAAATAATACTACAGGCACACTATAGTATACACATTATCCAGAACTGTTAAAGTGTAGAATGAAATTAAGAAGGGTTTATTAAGATGAGGAAAATTACAATTGTCATTGTTGTGAAGAATTTCTATGGTAAAAATGAATCCCAAACCCCAGGCTGCAGCCCACTTTGGGCCATGGGCTATTCGTAACCAGGCCACGTGGTTGGCCAGCACATGTGCGTACAAACAGCTTGAGTTGTACGAGCAGTGGACTGTCACGTACGCATGCACGGAACTCAACTTGCATGAGGTGCAGGCTGGCCCACCACTTGTGCGAGCCGTTTTCCTTCTCCCTCCACCAGCTGGGCCACCAAGCTGTAAAGGTTGGGGACCACTGATCTAGGATGGTTTTTTTTATTTCAGACAATATCGTTTTGAGATCCGATCTACCATTTAAACAGGAAAAAGACATATTTATATTTATATGGCAGGGCAAAAAATCCTAAAGGGTTAAATATAAGATTCTCCAAGATGCAAAGGAAAAAAAGAGTGAGAGTATCTGATTTTAAATTGTATTTTCTTGCCTGCTTTATGATTTGGATAAAGGATTGGCTGTTATTAAGAAATACAGAGATTTTTAGATTTAGATGATCTGAGGTTTGGGTGGCATGATTACTTACAAAGTGGTAAAGTTAATGTAAATTATAAAAATTACAAATGCCATTCTAAAAATATGGAATAGATACAAATCCAGCTATACTTGAAAATACTTCTGTTGTCCTCAGCTTGAGAAGTGTTTTAAACAGTGGGTAAAAACAAACGGTAAACATATGAAGACTTGCTACAATAGGAAGATGGGGGAGCTTAAGAATAAAGAGAACAATTAACCATAGAGGGATTTAATTTTCAATAGTTTTATATGTGCAATAAAAAGAAAGATTTAATATATATTTAAAAGTACCAGGGACAGACTGCGATGAAATGGCATTTGAAAAGGGGTTATGTACAAATCGTGAACACTTAATTGCTAAAATGTATAAAATATATTGAGATTTGATCTAGTGAGTTAAAAAATGTAGGATAAAATGAGCCAAGTATTTTGTTTATAATAATCAAATGGATAAAATGGAAGATCATGTGGTTAAAAATTCTAAAATTCAGAGTCTTACAATTTAAAAGAAAACCTTAAAAAAAGATGTAATGTTGGTATATGACACCACAGAAATTGTCTAGAATGCTAAAGTCACTTCTAATCATTTTTGGAAATGTGAAAAACATGAATGGACATTTTACCATGAGTTGTGAAGAAGTAAAAATATTTTGGACACAAATACACTTAATGATGCAGAGTGTTTTGGGAACCAGAACTTTTCTTATTAGAACGTATGGACAATCAACTGAAAAGGACCATGGACAATTGGTTTATACATGGTAACTGCAGAAGACTATTATATGCACAAAGATGAAAGACCACAGAAACACCAATAATGGAGGAATTGATTATGAAGATGGCTGTGTTTGCAGAGATGACTACATTGATTTGTTTTTTTAAAGAAGGAACTACAACTATTTTTATAAACACTGGAAACCTTTTATAGATAACTTTGCTGAAAATGGACAAAAATGAATTGCTGATTTCAGGATTTATTTAAAAGGTTGTTTATGGGAAGAAGGGAGCTTTCATATGCAATGTGGGAGAGTGGAGATGGTTTGTAACGGCTGCAAAATGAGAAATCAGATATGTTTCTTGAAGGGGTTTTTTTGTCATTCATTTTTCCTTTTACCCTATTATAATCTTTCTTTTTCTATTTCTTCTACTATGTTTCTGTAGCTTTCAAAATCTTTGTAACATCTTTGAATAAAAAAAAGTTCATTAAAAATTAATGATATTCATGCTATTTCAACAAAGAAAAACTATAAAATATTTTAATTTGTCCAGATTTATGTAAAGGGGAAATGCTATCTTTGCACTGATTTGACAATGATACCACTGTCAATGCCATTACCAAGGATAAATTCAATACTCCATCTTCACATGATACCTTTTTATTACAATATCAAAAAAGTGGGGTGGGGGAGGTATGCAAGTTTTCAGGATCAACAAGGTCCTTTTTTAATATTCTCAGGAATGTGCCATCAATACTATATTTAAAACCATAAGAAGGTTAAAAGAAACACAAAGGAACGCATTTTCTTCATATAACATTCTGTGTGTCTTACTACCAATCACACCACCTTCTGTAAACCCTGATTTTTTTCTGTTATGCAAATATATATATATATTATAAGTATGTATGTTATGTATGTATGTGCTGGAAGCCCCACCCACCCATAATTAGCTATGTTTATTAAACTTCTGTATTAGTGTCAATCGGCTACAGATACATATTACTTTAAGAATTAAATACATAACTGTTTAATTCAAACAAGCAGAAGGGCAAGAAGAGAAAGCATTATGTGGATGGCACATCTGGTTGTAGATACCAAAACATTCAACCATTACAATTCAATGATTCTCTAAGTAATCAACTTTCAATGAAACATCTCGGTTGAAATTACATGTCAAAATACGCTAGATAGTTTTCTTTACTACAATCATACCGTAGTAGTTTAAGAAGAACTATTACAAAATGCTTTAGTTAGTGTACTCTTCACAAAGAGCCAAAGAAGCAATGTAACAGTTGTAGTAGAGTGTGGGAAGAATGCTTCTAGAAACTAGGAATTTCAGAAATATATTACTTGGTAAGCAAATAGCTACAGAACTCACAGCCACAACCGTTATGTCTACTATTATTTCACTCAGTTAGCTGCAGGTTCAGTGCATTCAACTTTGCCCAGTCTCTCAATGATGATTTCTGCCATCAGGAGCCGTCTGATAACACTGTTTCTCACTCGAGAACACCCCTCCTTTATCTGGATTAACTCTGTAAACATACATAGAAGAGTTAAGAACCCAGGAAATAAAATGAGTGCTTACAATGGCCCACCTAAGTGAAATTTTCAACCTGAGGGGATTCAAAACAACTTAATTTTTAAAAAGACTAATAGGCAAAAATGGGGGTAGAGAAAAGCAAGGAGGAAAAGAGAATATAACCAACAGAGCAAATACTCAGAAAGAGACCATTCACTGACAGTTGTGTCTGGTGCAGAGTGCCCTGCTCTATAAAAGTGATTGAGGACCTAAGGCTTTTAAGTTACAAAAGACCCCAGCAGGCCTAGTCCATCTTCAATGTCACGGAAGTGCTTTGACAAGATATAACTTTTCCCCGTGCTCACTGGTGAAGATAGGAGCCTTTTTGTAGTGTTCCACCAACTCATCCATAGTATTAAATCGACGCTGCCCAATGCAATAGACATTGTCCACCAGCTGCACCTTGAAATGTTTGTTCTTCCCTGAAGCCTTTAGAGATACTGAAAAGTCACTGGGCTGCAGAGAGAAAGGAAAGACAAATGTTTAGAGAGTGCACAACATGGGATTTAAAGTCTGTTACAAGAGAAATTATCTGTACTCCGTCCCCGCACACACTAAGGGTTAAGTATTTTAAAATGTGTATTACTACCATTAATGGCAGAGTGGCTAATCCAGTGTAAGTATCTTAGTAACATCATAGACTAATATAAATCAGTCTATTTATCCAGAATATTACTGATTTACATCAAAGGTCACCAACTATCTAGAGAGAAATTTCTATGCAATAGAATAATAAACATAAGTATTTAAATGCAGAAATAAGGTCACTATTCTAGCTTTACATTTAATTCCATGACCACAAGAGGGCTTTCTTATTTTTTTAAAGGGTGCCTAACACAAGTTTTAATTTAATATTTAACATAGCCCAAGATAAATATGTGCAATGCCACATTACTGGTTTAAAAATATATTTAAAACTCTGCTACTCTGATCTCATTATAGAAGAATTAAGTTTTTAAACAATGAACTTATTTTTGTTATTTGTAAAGGGGGGAAAATCAGCAAAGATTCTTGAACACACAGACTTCGCTTCCTCTTCTTTCATTTAGCCTCTCACTGCAATGATTTTCTACTGACAATAGCTTGCTTGTTTCACTTTAAAACGATTTGCTTCAAAATATTTTTTTTTTATTTCCAATTTCGTATAGTGAAACATTAATCTCCTTTTGGCTATTTACCTAGTTCAATGCAGGAGCTAGGCTGCATGTTTAAATAACAAAACTGATACAAATGATTGATTTGTAAATTAGATACAGGAAGTTCTCAACTTACAACCACAATTTAATTCATCCAAGTTACTGTGATAGACCAATGCAGATAATAAACAAAATAAAGTTTAAGGCAGAATTAAAATACATTTGTAAAACAATCTAACATCTGTAAGTGAGATCCAAGATACAGCCTATGTGAAATTACAATGTAAATATTAAAAGTATAGCACATATGGTAACATTTAAAATGACAACAATAGTATCTAAAACTATTAATATCAACAAAGTAACAATATCTAAAGTTTAAATGAATGATAGTTACAAAGAATGCAATACAGGAGATTGGCCCATCAAAGTCTAATGGACATACTAGCTAAGACATAGTTCATCTATGAGAAGTATCTGGCCATACACCGAATCTGGGTGACCAGGATATCTACCAATCAGAGGTAGCATGAATTTCATTTTGATGTCTCCATAAAAGGAACAACGAAGAAAGACATGTTCTCTAGTTTCCACTTCTCTAGAATTAAAGGGCGAGAGACTTATTTCCATAAGGAGCATAATGGAGTAAGTCGTGACAGTCATAAAACAGGTCACCCACGTGACTGACCTGATTTTGCTACCTTTTTAAAAGCAGCCTCCATGGTCATTAGGCACGCTAGTTTTCCTGAAAACCAGAAGTAAATCCTGTTTTTTTGGTAAAACCTCTTAAACCACAGGATGCTGCAAACGGCAGTAAATGTGGGCCAGTTGCTAAGTGCTAGATATGCAGTCATGTGATCATTAGGGCGCCACTGGCCAGAATTTTACCCCTGCCTCGTAGGTACTGCCAGGGAAGTCTGTCATAACTTCAAACGGTAATTAAGCAATCAGTTGTAAGTTGAGGACTACCTTTATAGGTTACCAATAGCTCCTTTGCTAAAGGATTAGGTAAATTCAAGTTCTCTCATGGCTATCTGTGAAGCATGTACAGAAACTGTAATTGATACAAAATGGTGCAGCTTTTTTTTCCTTTTAAGTTTTGTAAACACATGCTTATACCGATTTGGGGTTTTCAGAACTGAGGTATGTTTTCCTATTTTGATATTTTAAAGATCTTAGAATGATATGATGGATGACCAATCTTGTTATGATCTAACCCAGAGGCAGTATCCTATTTCCTGAAATCCTTGTTTGTTTTTATTCTGAATTTATTCCTTTTCTGTATGCTTATTCAGAGGTAGAAAGCCATATCTGGCTCTCAGCTGAAAAAACAGAACAAAACAATGACCTAAAGTTTATTAGAAATTATGTTGAATAAAGCTTATTTTACAGATTGAATTTTCCATTATGCTATCCAGGCAAACTGATTATCCCAATAGTTTTGACTATCTAATTGTAGAAGGCACATTTATTTCTAAAATTAATTTATTTGTCCAAATTTTCTACCAATAGCAAACTTATTATGCAGGAACTTATTATGCATATTATGCAGGAACTATTGTCAGGAAAAATTATGGGAACAAGAATTTGTAATACTAAACTCTATTTGCTAAAAATAAAAGGCACTTGTACTTTAAAACGGAGGGGGGGTGTCCCCAAACTTTGGTCTACAGCCTGATACTGGGCCACAGCCCATTGGGAACTGCGTCACGCAAGTGGCGGGCATGCATGCAGAACCATCCCCTATCCCACCACCGCTGCCAGTTCACAGAGTCGGAAAGGTTGGGGATCACTACTTTAAAAGATACAAAAAAGAAAAAAGAAAAGAAAAGAAAAAACATCCAATTCAGAACAGAATGCCTGAGACAAATGTTCAAGGATTGCTTATTTCATTGGGAAAAAAAATAATGAAATGACTTTACATTTAAATTTTACTACTATGTCACTATTGGAAAACTCCAAATTGGGGAACAGAAACTTATGAAAACCTTTTTCATTGGCTATTGGAACATTGTTCTGATATATCTGTAATATTAACTTTTGTTGAAATAAAGCAGTCATTGGTAAGGAAAGAACGTGAGAGATAAACTAAACTTCCTGGTATTGATGGAAGATTAAATACATTATTTCCTTTGTGCACTGCTCTAACACTGACAATTCAAAGCAATGATTTCAATTACTTTAAAATGTGAAGTAGAATTCCTTCTCGATGGACAAAGTGAGCATTATGACAGCCATGGAAAACAAAGCATCATGGTTAAGATTGATTTCTATACTACTGACAGCTTATCCGGAAAAGGAAAAATCAAAGCAACGTGCTGAACAAGGCCTGTGCAGCTCTCTCAGACTCATTCGTTGCAAAGCAGACATAAAAAAATGTTTCTGTCAAAGACATTTCTACTGAAAAATGAATATTAATAATTACTTTCCAAATCAAACTCTCATACTTACATTTCAAATGCATATGCCTATCATTTTTCCTTCCACCAAATAACAAAAACCTTGTGTTTGTGGTATTATACTTAAAAAAGGCGGAAGAGGATGAGGGGAATAATCTTTGGTTCTCTTCAGAGACGCGCTACTGAACAAGAGGCTCTGACAATCTTCCTTCTGCAGAAAGGAAAGGAAAGGTCTAGGCTCCCACCTTTCTCCTCACAATGGGAAAATATTTTAAGTAACAACAGGAAATTGGGGGAAAAACGCATCTGTCACTGAATGTATTCTTGACTTCTTCCTGTTGTGAATATTTAATTAATAAAATCTTAAGACTTCATCTTGGCATGTTATGCACACCACAGTGTGTGGAGGTTAAATTCAGTTTCAAACTATTCCCTGCTGTCTTCCGTTGAACTCATTTCAAGAGTGTTTATTTTTATAGTTTGCATCTGTTTGCCTTTTGGGTTTTCAGCTCTTGGCAGATATTTCTGCGACTTTTCCCACTGGACATGGTTGCTACAGCTGGATGGTTTGCAAACAATCTTTCCCAGGCTTAAGACTAGTAGAGCTGCATGCAATCGTGACAGCTACTTTAAGGGGACATCTGAACTACTTACTTGCTATGTGTCAAACTCTAATGCATAGCTGATCAGTGTCAGTCACCATGACAAATACAAAACCAGTCAGAATAAAGGTTCAACAATAAAAAAATATGTAAAAAGAAATGTTTTAGACTTAAATCTTTAGTTCTGTACTAAATAGTTACAACTCAAAATGCATTTTCCAAGTTTCCATACTTTCAGATCTTTGCTGGAAAATTGACAATTTGAATCAGGTGACATGAAAACAATTAAACATGAACATAATAAGCATGTTATTTTACAAACAGTGTGGTATTTTACACCTCCAAGTATATAATTTGGGGAAATAGCTTGCTTTTTATCAATATTACTGTTGTGATACAGGTGAGGTAGCACTAAATTAGGAAATGTCTATTCTACTTTTCCTTTCACTCTATCTCTTGCCTTTCATTCCTAAACAAATCCTCTCCCTTCTTTGCTCAGTTGTTTCATCATATACAGACAGCTAATCAAAATTTACGCCCACAGGTGGTAACCTAATAAAACCATTAGAGGGATTGACTCAGGTCTGCCATTCTCAAATCTCCTGTTTAATACAGTATCATTACAGGTAGTTCTTGACTTACAACAGTTCATTTAGTGACTGTTCAAAGTTACAGTGGCACTGAAAAAAAATATTTTTCACACTTACGACCTTTGTAGCACCCCCATGATCAGGTGATCAAAATTCAGACGCTTGACAACTGATTCATTCTTAAGACCATTGCTGTGTCCCAGGGTCATGTGATCATCTTTTGCAACCTTTTGACAAGCAAAGTCAATGGGGAAGCCAGATTCACTTAACAACCAGGTTATTAACTTATCAACTGCAGTGATTCAGTTAAAAACTGTGCCAAGAAAGGTCGTAAAATGGGGCAAACTCATAACAAATGTCTCATTTAACAACAGAAATTGTGGGCTCAATTGTAGTCATAAGTCGAAGACTACCTGTATTACAGCATCCTCTTATGGAAGAAACCTACCTTCTTTGCAAGGCCTAACAAACCTAGCCTCCTAGCCTCTAATCATAATAGAGAACTATAATAACTACTTAGTGACATAGTATGCTGTTTTCCCTCCCAGCATTTCAATATTTAATTATCTTTCAATTCGTACTTTTCTAAAAAAATAAGTACAGCTCTATCTATGGATTAATTTTGGATATTTATAACACATATTTTGGAACAGTATAGATAATGAAGTTTATCCCAGGCACAATATTATTAACTGAAAACTAAAACACATCTTTGGAACATATTGAAAAGAATAAAAATCTTATTACAAGTAAGAAAAGGGCTGGGGGGGAAGGATAATAGTAGCCATATAATTTTAGACAGAACTCATGAACTGTAATGTATTTTGGGAGAACTTAAAATATTGGAGATAAACTGTAGTAATCAATTCCAACTATCAAACCCACTTGTGTCCATAGTATTCTGATATAAGGAAAAATCATGCCAGAATCAAAGTTCATAAGGATCCTGTAGAACCCATTCTGTCCTCCTCCTTCTACATCTATATGCTACAGCAATCTAGAAAAAAATCTTCAGTCAATTATTCTGTAATTTGTTTTGCATGTAGCTGTCATCCTCATAATACATATCACCAAATTAGCAGTATGCTGGCTGAAAATTCTGGCAATTTTTAAGCTCAATGAATTTAAGAACACCAGATTCAGGAAGGCTTCCTGACTTAATCCACTCAGTAAAGGTACAATTGAACTCACCAATCAATGCCTTATTCCTGTCAAAAAAAATATCATTTGAATATATGTAAAACAGAAAGAATAGTCTCTTGGCTTTTTCCCTTTTCTTTGATGAAGATAATAGTTATACTTTCTATTTGTTCTAGCCCATGGAACATACATACATACTATGTCTTGAATTCTATAATTCATAAATTGAACATAAATATTGGATTTGGGTTTTTTTTTAAGGGTTGTTCACGAAATGCTCTCCCAGCACAGCAGGGCAGCTTTTAAAAAGTACGTAACACTACTTGCCCAAAGGCATTAGAGTCTTGAATTGTCCTAAACTTATTCAAAAAATCACAAGGGAAAACTTGTGTTGCTCTTCAGCTAAAAAGTACAAAGAACACTATGAGTCAGCAAAGGCCAATGAAAAGTCATGATGAGTATATAATAATCTGTGTGCTATTTCTGAAACTCAAAAGTTCTGGTAAAGCAAATATTGAAATCACCGTTTGCCGCCTGTGCTCAAACTTCAGATAAGATAAAATGGTCTCATAACTACCTAATTATCAGTTCTAAGGAGGCTCCAACTGATGGGACTGAAATTCCCTATCCATTTCAATGAACACTTCTCATTCCATATTCAAAGAATATGCCAAAGAATTAGCAAAGAGAACTCTTTTATTTTATGTTATTCATAATTTTCAAGAAACTGACCCAGGGCCCAAGATATAAATCAAGTACAGGTAATCCTCAACGTACGACCACAATTGAGCCCAAAATTTATGGTGCTAAGGGAGGAATTTGTTAAGTAAGTTTTGTCCCATTTTACAACTTTTCTTGCCCCATTTTTTAATAGAATCACTGCAGTAGTTAAATTAGTAACACTGTTGTTAAGTGAATCAAGTTTCCCTATTGACTTTGCTTGTCAGAAGGTTGCAAAAGGGGATCACTTGATCCCGGGACACTGTAACTGTCATAAATGTGAGTCAGTTGCAAAGCATCTGAATATAAATCGCTTGACCATAGGGAAGCTGCAATGGTCATAAGTATGAAAAACGTCACTTTTTTCAGTGCCGTTGTAACTTCTTCAAACAGTCAAATGAACTGTTATAAATAGAGGACTACCTGTATAACAATGCAAACATATTCTCCAACATTTGTTTGTTATCAGATGTACAAATATATTCTTCCTGGGGCTTATCAGATGGCTTTAAGCCAGAGTTCACCCACCATCCTTATGATACAAAAAAAGAGAATAATTCTATTGCCTATTTCCAATTTTTTTCTTCACCACCCATTAGTGCGGCCCTAACTATTGTTTGGAATTGTCTTTTAAAATACAGGTAGTCGTCTTTTAGCAATCACCTGTTAGTGATCACTTCAGCAATCATTCAATTACTATGGTGATAAAAAAATAACTTTACAACCAGTCCTTATATTTATGACCTTCACTGGTCTGTTAAGCAAAGGAAAGGAAAGCTGAAGATCATAAGCACAATTGCAATTTTACCTCATTACCGGTTTGCTGAGCAATCAAGCTGCCAGTCCCAATTGTGGTCGCTAACTTATGCACAATCCTCAGAAGAAAAGGCAATAAAACTTCATCAAGTACAGCTGTAGATATCTATTACATCTTCATATAAATAAATCCTCAATGACAACTGGCAACTGTTGATAATTTTACTGACTACGTGGCACAACTAACTGAATAATAGTGTTCATTGCTCAATTAAAAAAATATTTCTATTGTACTGATTGATTAGAATCACAACTATCTCAATATATATCACCAACTGACAATACCTTAAATATTTATGTTTATTCCAAACTGTTCCAGTTTACTAGAACTTATTTATTCCTAGTTAAGGCTGTATTGGATTCACAGACTTGCAAACTGTGATTTATGATGAAGTGTTCCTACCAAACAATCATTAATTTTAAATCAAAACCAACAAAACATAAACACTTTGCATATACTTTGTAAATTAACTCTGCTTAACAAATAGTATATATATATTTCTATAATGTATAATGTAGAAATCAGTTTTTGTAACAAAACAAAACTATACAATGCATGAAACATTTAAAAAATAATGAAAAAGATGTAGAGATTTAACCGTGGTCTAAACCAGGGCTGTCAAACTCACACACTGCCCACGCCCAGTTTAGTGAAGGGGAAAAGTGTCCCGATATGTCACATGATGCTGCCATGACAACTTGAGTTTGACACCCCTGGTCTAAACTGTAAATTTTTCAGTATTACTGAAATCCATCCTGGACTTCAAGGACTTGAGATAGAAAGCTGTAGTGTGAAACCCACAGGAAGTGGCAAGAGAGAAAGCCCATTTAAAAAATCTGAAAATTATTCAACTGTATCCAATTACATCTGCTGCTGTAATAAATTTAGTCAATATTTAAAGTATAGATGTAACGCTATGCAGTTAGATTTCAGGAATATTCTTCTCAAACATATATAGATTTCAAATATTTTTGTAAAAGGGGCTAACATGGCTGTTCTTTGGAAAGTTGATAATTCCGTATAACAGTCAGAAGCAGAAAGAGCAAGTATGTAAGTGTATGCAAAATTTAAAAAAAAAGTGGGTAAAATTTTGCTGAGTTGAGCTTGTACAGAATCTGAATGCAGGATAACCGTAACAAAATAGAGAATTCAAATACAATTACCATGCACCTTGAAACTTCAATCTATTAAACTAACTTTTCTTACTAATTTGCTTATGCGTTGATATATTTTAAATTTGCTAATAGAAAATCCAATTGAAAACTATGTATCTGAAAACCATTAAAAACAGAGCACACCATACTTATATTCCATTTTGTCCCATATAATTTATTTTTCAATTAATGAAAGGAGAACTGTATTACACAACACATGAATATTCACTTTGAAGAACTCCATTTGATTCATACAGCAAGGCAAATCTGTTACTTCATTTATTCTGCATAACGCATCACAACATTTTAAATGTATATGATTGTAAGACACTCAGTGTTACCCTGTGGTGAGATGGGCAATTAGATTAAACAAACAAATGAATAAATTTTGAAATGATAGCTACTTACTGAAGATTCACTGTCTCTGACAAGGAAGTCGCCTTCTGATCCCCTTTCATTCAGAGCACATTCTGCCTGATGTCGAGTAACGTTCCCATAATACCATTCTTTTCCTGCAAACCGTCCTGTAGAAGAGGGCCCCGTGTAGCTTATCTGAGGAGGGTGGGAAGTATTAATGGTAGGACCATCACTTACGATTACTACATAGTTTTTGGGAACAAGACCAATTTGCCCGCGAGAATTTTTACATTTCCACCATTCTGGGTCATTTTCTGGTTTCTCTATCACTTCCATAGTTTCACCTTTTTCAAAATTGAGCTCTTCTTCAGTGACAGAACTGAATGGATACAATGTCTGGACAATGTGAAGTATTTTCATGGCTTGGCCATTACTCATGGATGCCCCTTTTCTCAAACTTAGAAAACTTGGCGAATCAGCAGTCGCTTCCTCAACTTCTTCAACTACATAGTTTGAAGGAAACCAGCCAATGTGTCCGTTGTAGCTCCCTCTCCACCAGCCATCGCTGCATTTTTCCATAACAATCACTCGAGATCCTTTAACAAGAGATAGTTCATCCTCCCTCTCTGCCACATAGGCAAACTTCACATAAGCAGGGATGTTCAGATCATAAATCCTATCAGCACTGCTACCATTCGATGGGTACTCTGCATCAGTACTAGGAGTTGGAGAAGCATCTCTAGCACTTGTCTTTCGTTTTGTTTTACCCAAACCTGTCAAAAATAAAACAAAAACATTTTAAACACGTATTAAGAATACATTTATCTGATTCAGAATGGGAAATACCTCAATCTGAGGGTAAAGGAAAAGAACTAAGACACTGAAGAACAAAGTATGCCAGAGAAAAATAGCTCAACATCTTTACTTTCTTTTTATCCTAGAAAAAGTAGGTGCTAAGTGAAGCTTTGATGTGACCTTTCAGGGCATTTCTTTCTAAAGCCACTAGAGATTTAAGACGCAAAATACTGCAGGCAAATAACAAAGGAAATACTATTTTTATAACCAGCCATGCTTCAGACTGCATTGTGGGAATAAAATCTCTTAAAATGATATCAGCCAGTCAGTCTTTACATGTAGTTGTAGGAAATGTAAAAACAGAACAACTAATTAACCAAATGTAAGCTCAATGGTATGCAAAATCCACCACAACTCTTTGTGCCATTTAGTCGATTATAATGCAACAATAACAAAAAAGCTTCTTTGGAATCATGTACACACACTACAATTATTTTTGCATATTTTGGTGCAGTTTTGATGGTAAAATTATGCACGCAGTCCTCGACTTACCACCATACTTGAGCCCAGAATTTATGTTGCTCAGCGAGAAACTTGTTAAGTGAGCATTGCCCCATTTTACAACTTTTCTTGCCACATTTGTTAAGTGAATCACTGCAGTTGTTAAATTAGTAACACCGTTGTTAAGTGAATCTGGCTTCCCCATTGA